>AFAN01000073.1:0-87320 GCA_000218505.1 Schrenkiella parvula | reverse complement strand
AATATATATATATATATATATATATATATATATATTTTTTTTTTTTCATATTGTGATTTGTTTCTTCTAATCAGAGCAAACTGTTTTACTTGTGACAGTTGCCGAGTGCAAGATTGCTTCATTCACTGGTGTACAAGGCATAATGGTGCGCGAGACATCCGAAACATTTGGAATAATCACAAGAGACGATAAATTTCGAGGTACCTTGATAGCTTTTCACCAATATATTTGCGATAAATGTCAAAATATTTCTTTTCCCAAAGCGTCAAGGCTTAACTTGGTATTTGTAATCAATAATCTGATTCAGTTGTGCCGAAGAAGTTCTCTGTCTTCATCATTCAACTTGACTGCTGGAAAATCACATTACATGGAGACAAGTTTACTTCAAGAGACAATGTTCGTCAATGTTGATGCTAAAACGAAGCTCGTCGTTTCTGTTGTCCTTCGTAGTAAGCGACTATGATGACCACGGAAGCATTCTAGTCTCGCAAGATTTTCCTTGAAAGCTTTCTGATGTACCCATCATTCTATTATCTATGAATACTCCATTGTAAATGCTAAAGTATACTTTTTTTATATGCTATAGTTTATTATAAATTTGTAACATAATAAAATAATTCCATCTGGATGACCGCTAATGGAGACAAAAGCACAGTTGAAGATTCCATTTCTGAAAACGAGGTGAGTCTTTGACTTCTTAACTTAAGAAAATGATAATTCGCAAGAATTTGTCTTCTTAAATCTTCAAACCTAGTTGCAGAAGTCTAGACAAAAAAAAAGGATGAATCCATCACAACAACACTTACCAAAGCCCTGTCCTAAGCGTTTATTCTTCTTCTTCTCTCCAGTCTTATTCTTTTCTCTGTATTACATCCTCACCACTATCAGAGCCATCACCATCTCTTCTTCCCAATATCCTCACCATCCTCCACAGCTTCAAGAACCTTTCATGTCCCATCATTCCTCTCTTCCAGAAAATCCAGAAAACCAACCATCATCATCATCTTACTTCCCACTCTGTCCCAAGAACTTCACCAACTACTTGCCCTGCCACGATCCAACAACGGCACGACAGTACAGCATTGAAAGACACTACCGTAGAGAGAGGCATTGTCCTGACTCAGCGCATGAGAAGCTCAGGTGTTTAGTCCCAAAGCCCTCTGGCTACAAAACGCCTTTTCCTTGGCCTGATAGTAGAAGCTATACTTGGTTCAAGAACGTTCCGTTCAAGAAGCTGGCTGAGTTTAAAAAGACTCAGAACTGGGTTAGGCTTGAAGGTGACCGCTTTGTTTTCCCCGGAGGCGGGACTTCTTTTCCCGGTGGCGTGAAGGACTATGTTGATGTAATTCGTGATGTTTTACCGTTGTCTTCTGGGAGTATCAGGACTGTTCTTGATGTTGGATGTGGAGTGAGTTTAGTTACATGAGTAGAAACCAGAACTTGATTAATCTTCATATTTGACTGCAGTATTAGTTACTTTCGGTTGAATTTGCTTGACGATGAATTAATCATGTATCAGGTAGCGAGTTTTGGAGCCTTTTTGCTGAACTATAACATCTTGACAATGTCAATCGCACCGAGGGATATACACGAGGCTCAAGTTCAGTTTGCATTAGAACGTGGACTCCCTGCTATGCTCGGTGTTTTAAGCACTTATAAACTGCCTTTCCCGTCGCAGTCTTTCGATATTGTCCATTGTTCTAGATGCCTCGTCAATTGGACTGCCTACGGTAATGTGTATATATAATATAACTATATATCAAGACACTTGTGTATCTGAGTCAGTTCACTGTGTGTTTTGGACCTTTTAGTTGATTCACTCAGCTTCTGAAAGAAACAACGTTTTATCCAGATGGGCTTTACTTGATGGAGGTTGATCGTGTTCTACGCCCTGATGGATACTGGGTGTTGTCTGGACCACCTGTAACATCAAGGGTTAAATCCAAGAACCAGAAGAGAGAATTCAAAGATTTGCAGAAGGATATGGAGAAACTAAATGATGTTTTTAGAAGACTTTGTTGGGAGAAGATTGCTGAAAAATTCCCAGTTGTCATATGGAGAAAGCCTTCTAATCATTCCCACTGTAGACAAAGACTAAAAGAAACTCATAGCTTTCCTGGATTCTGCTCTTCAAGTGACCCTGATGCTGCCTGGTTAGTTTACTCTCCCCAAGTCTAAATTTTCTCTGGATCTTCAGAAGCTGAAGCATGATTCAGTTACATCTCTTTTTAACAATAGGTACAGAGAGATGGATCCGTGCGTCACTCCTCTTCCAAATGTCAACGGCACACACAAAAGCTTTCTCAGAAACTGGCCTGAGAGACTAAACCACGCGCCTCATCAAATAAAAAACGGATTAATACATGGAGTGACCATTTCCAGCTTCAAAGCTGACACTAACCTGTGGCAGAGAACAGTTATGTACTACGAGACTAAGTTAAAGTTTCTCAGCAATGGAAAATACAGAAACATTATGAATATGAACGCTGGTTTAGGCGGTTTTGCTGCAGCATTGATCAAATATCCAATGTGGGTTATGAATGTGGTTCCATTTGATCTTAAACCGAACACACTCGGTGTTGTGTTTGATCGGGGCCTCATTGGATCTTACATGAACTGGTAAGAATCACTCAAAATATTTCTCATATCATCTAATTTGATCTCTCTAATTCAGTCTTTTTCGGTTTTTGTAGGTGTGAAGCTTTCTCTACATATCCTAGGACCTATGACCTGATTCATGCCAATGGTGTATTCAGCTTGTACTTGGACAAGTAATATCTCTTGTCTGTCACTTGAAACTTTGATTTACATTTCTGTAATAAATGTGTAATGGTCTTTGTTTTGGTTCTTGTGATAGGTGTGACATTGTTGATATACTCTTGGAGATGCAGAGGATTCTTAGACCAGAAGGAGCTGTTATAATTAGGGACCGTTTTGATGTCCTTATCAAAGTGAAGGCGATAACCAATCAAATGAGATGGAACGGGACAATGTATCCAGATAATGGCTTTGATGATGGAACAATACTAATTGTAGATAATTCAGTATCAAGTTTTTGATATTCTTGAGAATTTGTTCGTTTGGGTGTAAATTGAACAATTTGAAATTTAAGAGGCATATTTGGATGTTTTGAAGAATTAATGGACCCCGGGAAAATTTAATACTAAAACGAGTAACGACGTTATCTTGACGGTGGCGTTTAGTCGTTTGCTTTGGAGACTTGCCGACTAGGGGAGTCTTAACGGCGTCTGATCTCACGTTAGACTCGTATCTTCGTTTTTCTCCTCTGCTCTCTTCTGATAAAGCTGCGAATTTTCTCTTGTAAGCTCCTTCTCCCTCAAATTTGATAGGCTTCTGTGTTGATCGGATCCAGGTAGGGTTTTTGAATTTCGTTGTTGACTTCACTGAATTCAGGGTTTTTGATTGATCGTCAATAAACCTTTTTTCAAGTTTGCTTATTTTGGATTCTTCGATTGATAGATGGAAGCTCTGTCTTCTCTCACATTCAAGGGTTCTGTTACAGAAGCCATATTTGAAGCTAAAGGACAGAAGAAGCTTTTTGTTGTCTACATCTCTGGTAAATTATCCAAAGATATCACTTTTTAGAAATTTTCTACATTGAAGAGGGTCATTATCACTGCAACCTCGATCGGATCTCAAAACTTGATCTCTAATGATAAAATGAACTTGCTTTCCACTTTTAGGAGAGGATGAAGAGTCAGATAAGTTGAACAATGTGACATGGACTGATGCATCGGTAGGTTTCTCTTGTTCGTGCTTTGCAGGCTGCTTTCGAGGCCATTGTTCATTCATAACATTGTCGTGTGATTCCTAGTATAGGTGGAAGAGTCTCTGTCAAAGTATTGCATTTTCTTGCATATCCAAGCTGGAAGCGTTGACGCCACAAACTTCTCCGCAATATGTATCCTTTCTGTTTATGAGAGAACTTAAGAAAACCTGGTATAATTGTAAAGCTGTTTCTCTTGATTGTATAGTAAATGCCGTGTTTCAGTAGACCGTTCTGCAGAATCTGCCTTGCATGTCCCGCCAGCCAGAGGAAGTAATGCTTTCTACAAGTATGTACATCTTTGGTAGAGAACAAAATAGTTTAAGAAGAATTGACCCTTACACGTTTTGGAATCTTTTGGTGAATTTACCTGTGATCATTTTCGGTGCTATGTATAAGTTAATCTCTCTAGCTGGCATATCCATCTAGGACTGTGTGTAATGGAAGTTTTTTTATTGATTTTCGTGAGGCAACAATCTGAATCCTTACATCAGTTTCTAGACCCATATTCATATGTTCCTTGTATAGCTGCCATTGGATTCAGTGGTACACAAGTTTGGAAAAATGGTAAGAACGTATATATATTTGGAAAGAGTATTTACACGTTATAGACAAGCAAATATGCTCAAGTCTGGTTTTCTTCCCTTCTATTTTTCAGAGGGATTTATCGCGGCTGAAGACCTTGCATCCAGCTTAGAGAAGGCATGGTTGGGACTTCATATCCAGGTACGTGGTAGCTGCTTTTCTCGCTTATGATGTTGTTTTCTCCTTCTATACATTTTTGTTTGATTGGGGTTTTTTTTTTGTCTTACTAATGCCTCGAGACATTCTCATTTTCAGGAAACAACTGCAAGTATCTTTTCAGCAGCACTTGCATCACAGAACTCAGAGCAACCTACTTCTAGTGCTTCTAATGTTGTCTTGCCTTCTGAAGGTGGTCCTTCAGATGCAGCGATTGCATCTCATCCATCAACGACCTCTAGTGTTCAACCTTCAGAGAGAAAGTCAACGGTGACATCTGCATCAACAAAAGAAAGCAATGGTAGCGCAGTTGCAGTTAAGGTTGTCCCTGAATCTGAAAGCATTTCTACATTACTTTAGTTTGATGTTGTGCTTACATGGTGTAGCCGTATTCTTAAACAGGGCAAAGAATCTGCTGAACCCAGTAATCTATGTGAGACTACTAATAATCAGCTTGCATCTTCTGTTGATGGAACTAAGGCTAATGTCGAACATGGAGCAACGGTAACCCCTTCATCTGTTCAGGCAGAGAAGGAGCCCATTCGTCCTACAGCCCCAAGACAAAATGATAGTACATCCAGCATTCGATCTTCAACCGATAGAGAAAGGAAGCAAGAAACCGTGATAAACAAAGCTGATAGTGGTTCAGGTGGTAGTGAAAGGGACATTATCTTAGAGAAATCTGTGGGTACAAAAGAAATTGTAAAGCCTAACGATGAAAGAGAGGATGGAAAAAGTTGGAGAAAATCATCTGATATACATTTAAACATCCGATTGCCTGATGGTGCTAACCTTCAAGAGAAGTTTTCTGTAACAAGTACATTGAGAACGGTCAAGGACTATGTGAACAGTAACCAAACAACCGGACTGGGTGCTTACGATCTTGCAGTTCCTTATCCGCGTAAGGTGTATAGTGACCAAGGTACGTAAAGTGTCCAATTCATCCAAAAATTTTTTTTTTAATTTTTTTACCTTAATAGCCCGCTTCTTCTTGATCTAAGATGATGTTTTCTGCTATTTACTTTGATTTCTAGTCTGGTTGGCTAAGTGTAGATACGTAACTCCAATACTCTTGATCTCTGCAGATCTTGATAAGTCTCTATCCGAGTTGGGTCTGCTCGATAGACAGGCACTTATAGTGGTTCCGCATAAAAGAGCAACCGCCTATCAAAGAGGACCATCTTACACTGAGTCTAACAACAACACAGACCCTAACAATGGCGGTTACTTTGCTTATGTTAGAAGAGTACTCTCTTATGCAAACCCATTTTCATATTTTGGCAGCAGTACTGCCAGCGCATCAAGCTCTGGTCCAGAACCTCGAGGCAGTATGGGGGAGCACGGTGAGCTCATAAAATCCTTTCTAATGCACAGAGTCATGTAATTGCTTAAATTTTTTTCTATCTCTAGGGCCGGTTGCGTCGAATGCGGAGAGGAGAAACAATGTGGCGCAAGCGGGCTTCACGTTTCAAGATCCCTCAGTAGGTAGGGGCAACGTCAGGAACAGGAGACCAACCACATCAAGGATAGGAAGTAACATCCATACGCTGAAACACGATGAAGAAGACGCTCCTTTTGGTGATGGAAACTCGTTTTGGAACGGAAATTCCACACAGTACGGCGGTGAAAGCGGCGGAGACGGTAATGATAGGCGATGAAATGAGAGACAACTTGACATCTGTTTGGATCTAGTAACAGAAACAGCTCCGAGTTATTGAACTCTTCCGGTTCACTTTTTATACTACACTCTCTATATGAAACATCTTACCTGTTACGATCAGGTTGACCAGCTACAAAATGTTTCCTTATGTTCCGGTTTTATCAGTTCCTCGTATTTAAATTACAAACCTAAATATTATATTTCAGATAATGAAAAGTATTAGTATTATACATATATTGAGAAATTATAATATTCGATTATTGTTGTTGCCACTTTTATTTCCTTAACCGCCCGTTGCTCTGTTTCTCTAGAATCTGTCTTTCTCCAGAACTTTTTTCACTCGAAGAAAATCATTTCTCCCACGTCTCTGCCCAAATCAGAAGAATAAATAAAGAGAGAGAGAGACATTGCTTCAAACTCTTTTTTCTTCCCTCTCTTTATTAGTTTTTATAAATCGCCAAAATTGGGATGTTTGTTCTATTCTTGATCATATGCCTCTCTGTCGCTTCCTTTTGACGCTTTCGTTCTTTTCTTAGCTGTGTTTCTTTTCCTTTTATCTTCTGTGTTTCTCTCTTTTTTTCGTTTGTTCCTTAGTTATTTGGGATTCCATATTTTTTTGTCTTCCTAAATTTCTCGAGTAGCTCGTCCCCTCTCGTCTCTGCCTCTCATTTGTCTACCATTTTTTTTCTTTTTTGATTCGTCCTCTCTGGTTTGTTGCTCGTCGATAATTTGTTTCTATCTGCATTTTGCGTGATGGATCGTGATTTTCATCGTCGTGGCCAAGTGGTAAATACGCAAACTGCTCATTGAAAAATGTCTTAACTCTGTTTCGAATTGGTTGTCTTGAGATCATATAAAGGTGTTAGCTTTTTGGTCAATCTCGATCAATGCGCATTAGATTCATCTGTTTTTACAAATTCAAAACCACGTATCTTGGTGGGCATTTCGTTGCATAATGTTGATCCGTAATTATAAAAGAAACCTAATTTGCCTCGTTGTTGTTGTTGTTGATGATCTGAGAGACAAAATGTTGCTGATTTGATGGCAGAGTCCTCTGTTTTACTTTAAGGATTTTGGAGCAGAGTCCTCTGTTTTACTTTAAGGATTATGGAGCAGAGTCCTCTGTTTTCTTTTTAACATTTTAGCAGCTCATTGAGTAATGTTGATGTTACTTGCAGGCGAATGATCGTTCACCGAGCAGCTACTTTGTTCGGTTGGATAAACCGAGAGCTGTAGACGATCTTGATATAGGCAAAAGAGGGAAGATGCGTAGGTGGCTGTGCTGTTCTTGTCATGTACAAGAATCATACCCTTCAGCTGAACATAACCGATTGAAAAGCCCTCCTACTCGCCACCACGACTACGGTATCGCTCTCTCTTCAACTACATTGTTATTGATGAAACCTATCGAATTAGATTCTTGCCCCTGTTTTAATTACATTCTCTGAGAGCTTTTGGTCCATATTTTGGGTACCTTTGCTTGTTGCACAGGTTAAGTTGCTTTTGTTGATGTTATTCTTTCCTCTGTTTGATGTTATTGATTTCTTCCTAAGGAATCCATCTTCTATGAATATTCTTCGCTTGTGTAGGACGTAACAATAAGAAACCACCAGCTCCCGTAAAACCTTCCGTCTTGAAGGAGCCTCCTCCTATTGATGTGCCTGCAATGTCATTGGGTGAGCTCAAAGAAAAGACTGATAATTTTGGATCAAAGGCTTTGATTGGGGAAGGATCCTATGGAAGAGTGTACTATGCAAACTTTAATGATGAGAAGGCCGTGGCTGTGAAAAAGCTCGATAATTCATCCGAACCTGAGACAAATGTGGAGTTCTTGACTCAGGTCTCAAAGGTTTCGAGGCTGAAGAACGACAATTTTGTTCAGCTTCTTGGTTATTGTGTGGAAGGAAATTTTCGTGTCCTTGCGTATGAGTTTGCCACAATGGGATCCTTGCACGATGTTTTACATGGTACGAAGCTCACTGCTCAACGTTAATTTAACTTGGTATAAAGATTGATATGTGGATAATAAATGGGTAAATTTGATGTTAAACAGGGAGAAAGGGAGTCCAAGGAGCACAACCTGGTCCAACACTTGAGTGGATGCAACGAGTCCGAGTTGCAGTTGATGCAGCTAAAGGATTAGAATACTTACACGAGAAAGTGCAACCTCCCGTTATACACAGAGATATTCGATCTAGTAATGTGCTTCTTTTTGAAGATTTCAAAGCCAAGATCGCTGATTTCAATCTGTCGAACCAAGCTCCTGATATGGCTGCTCGTCTTCACTCCACTAGAGTTTTGGGGACATTCGGTTATCACGCACCAGAGTAAAAATGCTACAAAATCGATAGCTCAGAAGTTTCTTGATTCTTAGGAACTTAAAGATTGTAACTTTCTACATTTTTTGGGTTTGCAGATACGCTATGACAGGACAGCTGACCCAAAAGAGTGATGTTTACAGTTTCGGAGTTGTGCTTCTGGAGCTTCTAACCGGGAGAAAACCGGTTGATCATACAATGCCTCGTGGTCAACAAAGTCTTGTCACTTGGGTAATTAACTTAGTTAATATGATCTCTTACTTCTGATTTTACCAAACCCTTTCTTGGCTATATACAACTTCTCTATAAATCCAAACTTCAGGCTACTCCAAGGCTGAGTGAAGACAAAGTGAAGCAATGTGTTGATCCAAAACTCAAAGGAGAATATCCTCCTAAGGCAGTTGCAAAGGTATTAAAACTAGTACTTCCTATTCATTTATATAAATCCAGTGAACATACTTGAAGCTAAAATTTGCGATTTTGATTGTAAACGCAGCTTGCGGCAGTTGCAGCGTTGTGTGTGCAATACGAAGCAGAGTTTAGGCCAAACATGAGCATCGTAGTTAAAGCTCTTCAACCGCTCTTGAGGTCTTCAGGAACTGCTGCTGCTTCTCCAAACCCTTAAATTTGATTTTCCTCTTTGTGGTTCTTACATATTGGATTAATTCATGGCTTCAAAAGTTTTTTTTGTGTTTTACTTTTTCTATTTACAAATGGAATGTAAATGGGTTATTAAGAAGATGGTGAGTAAGAAAGAAAATGGATTTGTTGTGTTAAACGTTTTTGATGGGTAACGTTCTAAAAAATTGTTTGTTCTTTTACTATATAAGCTTATTCGTGGAAGATAGCTCGAATGTACACAAACTTATAACAATTCTTTATTGATTCATGAATTTAGACAGTATCATAATTAAACGTTATTTCGTAGCTTTTGTTGTTCAGAGTACTCAGACACTAGACTGAAAATAATTTCTGGAATGTTTCATGTTTCAATAACTTCTGTCATTCATTCTGTCAAGTTGAGTATGACACAGTGATTGAAATAACTATCCCCATTGTTTTATATTCTCACTAGGAGTTGAAAAATCGACGTAGACGCAAGTTAACTACGAGTGAATCAAACCCAGAGCCTCAGCCGCACTTCTTTGACTCTCTTCACTGCAACACATTCCAACAAACGTTTTCAGTAGAGACTGTCGCTCTTCGAGCTTCATGAGTTTCTCTAACCCTCTTGCGACCATTTCCATCTCAGCCTGATGATCCGTAAACAAGCGAGGAAGTTTTGTAAAAACAATGGGAAAGTGAAGCAGAGACTGAATGGTGAAAACTTGAAAAGAAAAAAACACATACAGAGTACTCCTCGGGAGGAAATATGCGATGAATGAGGCATATTTTCGATAGTTCTGCAACCGATTCCGAATGTTTACTTTGTATATCTAGAGCCTGCAGTAACACGGAATTTGATTGTATTCTTTAGTGTTTGATGCTCTATCATATACTGTGACCATCTATCTAGATGTCTAAAGCAGAGAATAAGCAATGTTGCAGTAATGAATAGACACTAGACGAAGGATAGTAAGCTACCCAAGCTTGTAGAAACCATGAACGTGTGCGTGCAGCAACAGCTGCAGAAACCATCCTCGCAGCATCTATCTTTGCAAGCCCAATGTTCTCAGCAAGCCCAGCTATGAACTCTCGGGCATCTTCACTACAAATCTCCACAGAGGAAGAATCCCAAGGAGCTCTACAGAGAGTTTTCAAACAATTTCAGCAACATACCAAAATAAACAAATGAGTAAAATCTACTTAATAAGTAAATATCAATAGAGAGACACCTGCTGCAAGCATTTAGGACAAAATCTATAGCTGTTCGGTAAAAGGAATCTCGAGTATTTGTTGGCTCAATAGAGACTTGCACTCCAGAAATCCTACATACTCTACGCAGCTGTATATAAATTTCAGATCAACAAAAAGAAAAGAAAAGAGTAATCTGGTTAATTCAAATTCGTTCAAGATAGCTACACAATTGAGTGTGAAAATATGGAAGGAAACAAATACTAACTTGAATGATATCATTATCCGTGATGTCCTTTCCACTGGTTCTGTTATCCACGATTGCTGAAAACTAAACTGATGAGTCACAATTGTTGAATGAAACCATAAAAACACAAGTAATACTAAATACCATAGGAAAAATGAAATCTTTTAGCTTTTAAGGCTTTCTACCTGAAACAAAACATACAAAAAACTGTCTAAGCAAAATCTTGCCGGGAAACCAAAACCTAACAAAAAAAGAAAGAGGACTTGTAGGAGTTTAGGAGCTACCTCGAACGATTCTGTTGGCTTCTCTCTGATAGTCTTCTTTGTCTACTTCCAAGCTCTGGCTAAGCAATGAAGTAGGCCACCATTTCGGCAAATTATTCTGAGCTCTGAGCTTGAGATTTCTGGGTACAGAGTTACTTCGAGAAACCTGACCAGAAGCTATGGAGCTTGAAGATGAACGAATGCTGTCAACAGCTACAACCACTTCCTTCCCACCAAGACTCCTATCTCTCCTAACTACTAATTTGGGTTGACCTTGGAAATTACCCTTAAAAGCCGTTCCTAATTTCATCAGAACTCTAATTGCAGAAATGAATATGAATCCAAACACAACCACACCTCCGACAAACTGCATAGTTGAGTTCCTGCACGAGAAGACGACTCGCCCGTTATCGTCGAGGGCGACCAAAGTTTGCAAGTCGGAGAAAGCGTCTTTCCCCGAATCTAGAAACAATTTGAAGCGGGAAGTAGCTAGGGCTGAAATCCGGTGAACGTCTAGGGTTAAGCTGAGACTTTGGTCTTCAGCTCCGGCGGAAGACGAAGTGGAGATAGTAAGCAGATTGCCGTCTCTAGGGTCGTAGGATGAGCCATTGGATTTCCGGTACCGGCGAGGACGAGAACGACGTCGTTTTGGAGTAGAGAAAGATAAGAAAGGAGCTTTGTAGATTTGAGATTTGGTGGCGAAGAGTCGCGGGGAAGAAGAAGAAGAAGAAGAACACGAGGTAGTCAAGTTCATTGTGCGATGTTTCGCTTGTGGACAGAATGGAGTAGAGTTTGTTGAAGAGCTCCGGTTTGGTCGGACCAACTAGTTTAAACCGGTTCAGACTAAACTCTTCGTGGGAATCAGGGGCTTTCTTTTGATTGAAAAATATATTATATTGAAACGAAAGCAAAAGGGATACAAAGAGAGATGTTCTGAAAAATACATATGACTACTATTATAACGAGTTGTTTTTGTTTTGTTCTCTATCTGAAAAAGAATACATGTTTACTATTAAAAAAACAATATATGTTCTCAACGAACTTAACTGACTCTTTAACAATTGCAGGGCGGCGAAGGAGTCAGATCTCATGAAGTTTATTGCACTGGATCCAGGTAGTATACGATCGGAACTTCCCCTGATCTCTAAAATAATCTTGGCCAAAAGAATTGCGCGAAACAAAATCCTGCAATAAGGAGCACAAATGCGTATAATGTATAAACATGGGAGATTCCAGGGCACCTAGACGATGATGTTGGAGAGGAGAATAGTGTGACTCACGGTGAGAAGGTTTTCATCTGGGAAGAAGCGGCTCTCTGTCATCTGATTCAACTCGGTGAGTAGCCTGCATGAGAGAAAGACGAAATATTATCAGCTTTAGTCAGATAATTACAAGAACTAGTCTTAACTTAAGATGGGAATGTTTGTGTGTATGTGTATGTGTGTGTTCTTCACCTCTTCATTTGCTCCTGCTGCCATGTTGATGAATGAGTCTTTAGCCCTGGAGGAGATAAATGAGGAAGAAAAGAAATTAGACGACGTTTTTGGTTTCTCAGAAAAAGATTATAGACAATGACAAATTTAGTACATGACAATAACATGATATCATCAGAATAATGATCCATCAATGAACCACACACCTATGACCATCCTTTGCATTAACTAATTCTAGGTTTCCGTTTTGTTGCTCATCCTTCGCTTTTGCAAGGGGTGAAAAGAACTGCATAAAGTATGAGTAGAAAAACATTAGAGATGGAAAAAAAAAGAGGTTCCCTTCCGTAGGTTGATTGATACACCCCGGGAGCGTTTTGTATGGATTACCTGATGCATTGAAATGAAAACTATAGAAATCCCAAGAAGAAAATTCATGGTTAATATATGTCCAAAGAGTGCTGCAGATGCTATGCCAGTAAATATTGTGGCAACCGTGGATGAATATTTCTTCAAGATTGTATCTGAGAACATACAAAATTGAAATATCCATGAAAATACTCTTACTCATGTAAATCTAGCAAAATCTAAAAATTTCCAAATCTTTTGAACCACCACCAGGGAATCATCCAGAACTATCCATAGATTAAACGAATTTAACAAAACTTGGTATTTTTTAACCTGCATATTTGAAGAAGAAGGAGGATAGAATCCCTTGTGCTGCGTTGTTCAGTATCAGAAACGCGGTAGCCCTAGAATGTCCCTGTAGGATGTCAAAACTGCCAGGACCTGTCGACAGTGGCAAAAATTTTTGGCAATGCGTCTTACAGCATTTCAAGAAACTTTTCTGGCGTTTTCTTTTCTTACACATTTATCATATTCTGCCATGTTAAAATACCCATACCTTTATATATAACAGTTCCTAGAATTCCAAGGAAGTTGAATATTGCACCATAACCATAGAGGAATAAGTTCTGCACCAGGAAATTAATGTTTTAGCTTCTGAACACATACACAAACAAAAACAAATAAAGAGGAATATGTAGGAGAGGTTCATCGTCCTAGCATTTGACATCAGCTAGAGCATGAGCAGTGAACTCTAAGATGAGTAACCACATTGCTAGGAGAGCTGACTAGACCTTAGAACAGAGGAAATTCAACAACATGAGCGAAACGTTCTGTTCTAAACAGTAAATGACCACAAAGTTAACATAGCACACTAGACCATAGAACTGAAAAAGAAATTCAACACCCCAGGCCAAGAATTTTCTTTTTATAATAGAAATGCTACTGAGTTACACAAGCTGTGATGGTCATGACCTTTGCAGCAATGTGCCTCACAGTTAATAACACAATAGAATTTATAGATTTAAGCCTTTAACCATCAGTTACAAGCAACGGTCACCACAGGCCTTCCAATGTTACTAGAAGCCTCTCACTTCTCTGATGCTATACGGAAAAAGCTATGTATAAGGATTAGCTAACCTGAAGATAAATGCTTGTGTCATACTGGCTCTTTAAAGCATATTCGTTGTAGACAGATGCTAACGATGGGACAGTAACCTGCAAGATGATGTACTGAATTAGCCTCTAAGACGAACTATAATTTTTCTTTGATGCAGCAACAGGTGAGCAATTGCATGAATTTTAACAGAGTATGTCCATGGAATCACTTCCATTCTAAATTCAAGAAAAGGCAATAGAAGCACCAGAAAGTGTAACTTACAAAGATAAAGGTACAGATATATGCACCCGTAGCAATTGGAACTGCCATAGTAGTAGCACCTTCAGGAAGAGAACGCAGCTGATTTACACTAATCCCTATCAGCAACAGAGCAAGTGCTTCCCACTACAACAGAAAGTCAAAACAAACTCAATTCCATTAAGAGTAAGATTTAAGGAAGGTCGAACAGAAATGTCCACAATAATGTCTGACACCATTAAGAAAATCACAAATACACACAACCAAAAATAATTGAAATTAACCTGTATGATGGAAAACCGTCGCTTCATTATCATCTTTAGTAGTACAGCAATTACCAGAACCTTTAGATTGCTGAGCATCTTCACAGTAGCAGGATTGAAATATAGCTGTCACAGCAGAAAAGCGAATTGCTGTGTGAAACTAAAATATAAGAAAGATAGAACCAGAAAGTAGCCGATAACTTAAAACAACTAAGACAATTATCCAACGAAATTACATTTCCAAAGCTTATTAGACCAAAGGATGCACAACTTTTAGAATAAGAAGCATGTGTACCTGCATTGTGAACTTAAGATAGTTATTAATGGCATACAACCCTGCTGGAACAGCGAGAAGCACATTGTTCCGTGCTGCCTGCGAATAAGGATTAGTGTTACTGCAACTTGCACTTTAAATAGTCAACAAATAAACTCAGAAGTTTTGATTTTAACAGCAGGAAACAGTTTAAGATAAGAGTATTTAGATAGACCTAGTGATCACATAACATCCACATTTCAAAGTATCACGCTTTGACAACCAGATGTGCAACATACACAAAGCTTACTAGACATTGAGAGCCCAAGAAACTAACTTTACATTTGAGACTATGCCATAACACAGTCATAGTACAGAATCTTTTACAGTACTTCCAAAACTCTTAATTGGCATGAAGAGGTACCTGGAAAAATGTGGAAAACGATAGTAGAGGCTTCTCCCCAACTTTTTGGTGCCTGGCCTAAAATATTAACACAAAAAAGGTATTAAAAGGGCGGCCAATTTTCCTATGGAAAAGCAAGCCACACTTGAAAAAAACTGCCTGTATGCAAAAAATATTGAATGTGAACCCCATCTCATTCTTTTACCAGTTAATCAACCACAGCACGCCTACAATATAGATACATAAGAGCAAAGGAATATGACTTTATCTTTCTTCAAAAACCTCAGTAATTGCTTTCATGTTCTAGTGCAGAAGAAACATCTACCAAGTAGTTCTAGATGCAAGAAAGAATTATAAATGACCTACGCATATAAATGGTATTTCGCAAGAGCTGAAGTCGATTTAGAAACGTACCTGGATCAGAAGCATGACAACCGCAAAAATAACTTTTGCGATTTCTGTCAAAAAGTTGACGCTAATAGGACTGAAGTTGAACTTTCCATCAACTTTAGACATGTACACTAAGACAGGCTGTAAGGACACAAAAAAAACGAGAAATTCAAAAGAAATTTTAACAACAAATGACGAAATGGAAGAAAGACAACAAACTACTAAAAGTGTACATGATTCAACAGTGATATGATGGAAATTATATATACAAAAAAAAGGTAATCATAAATGCATCGTAGTAAATTACTAATGTTATAGCCAAGACGTTCAAAAGATAATTTTACCTGTAGACCAACTAGCATGCAGTCACCGACTACCAAAAAAACATTGAGGGCTCGCTGTTTTGAGGATACTCTAATCTTGTGGTTGTCATAAGCCCTCGCTATAGCTTTGCTACTGGGAGAAACCAACTTTGAACGACATACGCTGCACTCAGCCATCCCGTTCTTCATCGGCCTTTCCCCAAGCGTGACAATTCTAGACTGAGCTAAACCTGAAAAAAACAACAGAAAATAACAGAAGAAACATTAAGAAAAAGAAACTGCATTTCAAAATGAGAAGTAAGAAGAGCTGTGCCAAAGAGTGATTCCGGTATACACCCAAGTGAAATTCCGCGATCAGATCTCAGTAGCCGTAAAACCCACAATTCAAAAAGACAATGAGCGAAAGTAGATCTCAAAACCCAGAACAATGAAAGAAAACAAAAAAACACAAGAATGTAAGCTGGTAGCAGAATCAGCAAAGCTTGTGGCGACATTGTAAAAACACATTTTTATGCACAGAAATCAAACTCCCGGAAATACTAAATAGGACCCAGATCGATCAAACTAACCTTAATCGACCAATAAGATCAGCTCAACAGCACATTCCCCGAACCAAAACCTCCTCCCGCCTAAACCGCGTAAGATCCAGAAGAAATTCGATACTCTCTGTCTCAACCTTCCTTCCCGTCTATGTGAGATCTAAATTACCGAAATTCAAAGGATTTAGCACTCTCCTCAAGCTTCAGCTCCAGGAAAGATGCGAAGAATATGCAGAGAGAGAAAGAGAGAGATGAGGAAGAAGAAGAAGACGAATCCGTCGGTCGATTGAAGTGCGCTCTTATTCTCTCGCACGACCCCTTTTTTTGCTTTGATTTCACAACACCTTTTTATTGCGTTTCTTTGGAACTAAAAAACAAAAACAAAACAAAACAGCCGAAAAATTAAATAACAAAAAAAATATTTTGTTTATTTCTGTCTCTTACGCTGACATCTGGTGATTGTGACAGACCAATAAGATTTAAGTATGAGTGGCAATGAAGCTTTAGTGAGGATGACGTGTCATGCGGGTGATGGAGGCTTTGAATCGGTGGTGAGAGTTCCCGTATCCAAGTTTTGGCTTTTTGGTCAAATGTTTCTTTCGCTTGGACTTGTTAGTTTTTCTCTATTATTATATTTTTATTTCTATTTAATGGTGGTTCGAAACTTCGTCTCAAATATTCTTTTTAATTCTTAAGTTACATTAACGTAAACCCAAACATTAATTGATTTTTGTTGTTATCGTAGAAAATACCTAATTATAGGAGTTGTTAATTAATTAAGGACTAGAAGGTTAACGCATTCATTTTATGAACTGAGAGCTTTGTAATTGCGCTGCATTTAAAGATTAACTTGTATTTATATATTTTATATTTTCAAAATAATAACATAAGTGAAGCTGTAATTCAATAATTATACCTATATTCGTGACAAAATTAAGGTCCAATCAAGCTTAGTTGAAACCAAAAAAATGAAAAAATCAAGCTTTTTATTATTCTTTTGTACCAGAAAAAAACATGCATTGAACTAATTCACATTGGAGTTACAAGTTTATTCTTTTGTGAAGAATGCGAATATCCTACAAATATTATGACATGACATTTTGGGTAGCATTTATATCTATTTTCCTAAAAACAAGATAAAACGCAATTTGCATGCACCTCCCTTGTAGATTTGTAGTTCAGCCTTCACACTTTATAAATGATGCGTATAAAATTGTAAATGAAGTTTTCTTTTTGTTCAAATTATAAATGAAGATTAACAAGCGTTACGCTATTCACAAATTTTGTTTTGTACAATCACAAGTCACAATTTAGTTTCTGTTGAAAACAAAACAAATTATAATTACTTAAATTTTAAAGTCTTGGATATTCACTTTGGTGTATATAGAAATATGATGTATATAAATAATTACATATAATTATTCTATCTATATATATTTTTAATGATTTTTAATATTAAATACACTGATTATCAATATAAATTTTGTAAGATTAATATCCAAAATTGAACCAAGCAAAACAAAATCCAGATTATAATTTACATGAATTTTCAAAACCGACTAAATTAAGAAAATTAACACAACTAAACTTAACCAGGCCGAATAATTGAATCAGTGAATTTATGAGATGTTTTTTAAAAAACTTTTAAAAATTAAATTAAATTGTTTAAATTGCTTGATATGTCCGCGGGCTTTACAGGGTTCATATAAAAAAAATGAGGCCCTTGGCCTGTTTATTAAGGATTGAAATTAAACGGGTTCATACAGAGTTTATCCATTAAGACCCTTTTATTCAATGGGCATGCCCGCGGGTTCAAAAGGGTACCCGTTTAATTTTTTTCGTATTAAAAGTGCCAAACGACACCGTTTCGTTCTGTTACTCTTTTTTTCCTTAACGAAGCTCGCTTTGTTCTTCTTCAATCTTCGTCGCCGTCAACAAAAAATGGCGTTCTAAACTGTAAAAGCCTATGGATTTTTATCTTCTCTTCCTCGCTCTTTCTTCCTCTTGCAGCCCTAAAGGTCAAAGCTTTTGATGTTCTAATCGATTGCATCACGAATCTGGATTCCATCAAGCTTTTAACATCTCTATTCTGCAATCTAAGTCTCCTCTTCAAGTTGTGTACCGTTCTCCATCCCTGCCTGCGACTCCATCGCTAAAGGTAGCTATTTTGTATAAAGCGTTTGATTGTATATTTGTTTCATAGCTATTTTTTGTTTGCTACTTGCCCTTTTTTCTTCTGCAATTTCAAATTGATTTCTAGGATTAATCGCACTTCGTACCTAAAGCTTGTCTCTTTGCCACAAAAGCTGGTTTACAATGGTTGCAAATTCTGATGGTTAACACATAATCTGGTTTCATCGTTCTACTCTTTGGTTCTATGCGATCCTTTAGTTTGTGAGGAATGTAGTAGTAGGGGAATGTATACATTTTCATTCTCTGTGTTTACAGCTTAGTTTTGATAAGACTGTGTGTGTGCGAATAAGTTTTACAGAATTCGTCATTCATCTACTACTTGAGAGAGGGCAGATAAGAGAACGCGAGTCGCGCGAGTGAGGCAGAGTTGGTATTGATTCGAACCATCGAGCTTTGTACTATTAAACCCGAATCTGCAAATCGATGTTCGATTCTTCGCCACAGCTTTAAGCCGTACGTGTCTCCACCGTCTACTGTTATTCTCAATTTGTCGTTTGGTTGTCTTTGTTGATTCATCTGAGTGTTGTTTCGATCGTCAATTTCTGGATTCTTACGGAGGAGAAACTTCTTTCCCCCAATTCAATCTTGAGTAGGTTTTACGAAATTGCCTGCATGATTCAGTAGGCCGGTTTCTTATATATGCGCGGCTCGATTGAATTCGATAAAAGATTAGGGATTTGTTCTGGTTCGTTCGATTGCCGTGGAGGGCTCGTTTCAAATTTCATTATACTGGGTTTGGAATCATCCGTCTTTGGAGACGAATTTGATAATGGTGGCATTTGCTTTTGTGTATAGTCTACGAAGTATATGGCCCTTTTCAATATTCAACAGTGACCTGAAGGAATCAAAGGAGCTTGTTCGCAGACTTTCAGTGCCTGAGAGTACGAAGAACTTTGTGTTTGCAATCAGAGTCCCCGAGCATGATTCAACGATTTACATACTTTCTGCTCAGAATCTATCTCAGAGGTCTGCTAGTGACGCCGAGTGTCTTATACGGGAAATCCGCCCTGATGCTGTGGTGGCTCAAGTGAACAAATCAGCTTTTGGAGAAGCTCAAGTTGAGGAGAGTGTATTAGGAAATGGGTCAAGTGATTCGATCCCAACGTCAGCTTTTAGAGTTCTTAAGCAGTGTTTTGTGGACAAGCTTAACAAAGAAAAGTACGAAAGTGTTGCAGGGATCTTGGTTTTGAGGGAGATTTTTGGGACAAGTTTCAATGGACATCTATTGGCTGCCAAAAGGGTGGCTCGGGAGGTTGGTTCATCGTTTATGGTACTTGAATCTCCTTTTGTGAATATCGCTGCCATTGAAGGCTCTTATGAAGAAACTGAGACAGGAGGCAAGATGCAAGGTCTAGCTAATAGTCTCATACCACAAAACTCTGGTTCTGTCATATTTTCAGGGTCGAGAAGGTTTCTGATAACAAATGATGCTCAGGCACAGATGCTGAAATTGTTATCTTCGCATATCACTCAGCTCAGTAAAGAGCTTAGCCCATCAAGTTGTTTTGCTAGTGGAGTTTCCAATGGGATACAGTTAGATAGCCATGAGGTTCCACCATTTGCTCAATCCATTTATTCCTTACTTGTTGATCTTCATGACATATTTAATGATCTGCCATCTATAAGAAAAGCTCTAACCAATGCCAGAAAGATGTTGTCTGACGTAGATAGAGGGGAAACCATGGATACAGAGGTTCTTTCTGAAGTTTATCTTTTCCAAATTGCAGTTGAAGGTCTACGAATTGCTTTGAACAATGCTGGTCGGCTACCCATCAAGAACCTAGGAAGTTCAAGCCGAAGCAAAGTTCAGTTTTCACAGCTCTCTTCTGAGGACAAATCTTATGCACTTATGGCAGATCTTCTTCGTAGTCAGGCTAAAAGGTTTAAGAACATAGTAGTAGTAGTAGATGCAAGTAACCTCGCAGGTCTTAGGAAGCACTGGGAAACTTGTGTTCCTCAAGAAGTCAAAGATATGTCTGAGCATATGGTACAGGATTTTGATAACGACGAGAATAGTAATGATTCAAAGTTGAAACGGCTGTTATCTGATAAACCAGTGGTAGCGGTTGGTGCAGGTGCGACTGCTATCTGGGGTGCTTCATCTCTATCCAAGGCCATTTCAGCATCTCCCTTCTTCAAGATTTTAACTTATAAAGTACCAGCTTCATTGAACCTTTTCTTGACACATACCCACAAGGCAATGACATTTGCATTTACCAAAGTGGCGTATCCCTCAAAAGTGATGGCCCCGGGTTTTGCTAGTTCTGGAGCCAAATCAACATCTTTGGTCAAAGCATCTTTATCGACCGAGAAAATCAGAACAGTGACACATAGTATTATAGCTTCCGCTGAGAAGACGAGCTTCTCTGCCATGAGAGCTGCATTCTATGAGATAATGCGGAAAAGACAAGCAAAACCTATCCGTGCCTTACCATTGGCAACGTTTGGAGTCAGTCTTTCAACTTGTGCGGGATTGCTCCTCTATGGAGATGGGATCGAATGTGCAGCTGTGTCTCTTCCATCAGCTCCGTCGATTGCAAAATTGGGTCGAGGGATTCAAAACTTACATGAGGCGTCTCTGGAAGTGAGAAGGAGAGAAAGCAACAGGATACAGAATGCAATCGAGGCACTTAGGCAAAGGCTGAAGAAATTCAGGCTTCAGTGAAGAAGATAACTTTTACTTTCATCAAAATCCATCTTTGAGCTACTGTGTATATATGTACATATTCTCTCTTTTGTAGATGCATCATTCATGTTTCTTGTTCCAATACACTGTTTTGGTTTTAACATATTCTCTTGATGGTGACAGAAAATAGATGGTCGTTTCATTAGAAGAGATCGAATATCTGTCTTTATACAATGTATTCAATGATTTTATGATTCTTTTTTTTGCCAAAGATAAAATATTGTCCCTACTTGTCTGTCTTTCATTACCAATTACACAGTGATTTTAGAGTTTTTTATATGGATGTTAGAATTTTTTTATGAACTATGTGATTAAAGATATAATAATCAATGAACCGGTGCTTGGCAATTCTGGCATAATAATACACAAACAAACCTTTTTTTTACATTAAAATACACCAACAAACTTACTTGACCAGAAACTTAGAGATTTGAATTATACTCTCAAATGGACTCCTAACAACATTAAACCCTAAACCTGGAATTCTAAACTCTAATCTCTTAATAATTATATAATTACATTAAAAAAAAACATGTTACGAAAAAGAATCATATATCGCATAACAACCAAGAGAGGTAAAAATCGTCCAAACTCGTCCAAAATATAATCAACAAAATATTTTGCCTTGAATGCAAATATTATAG
The DNA here is from genome assembly GCA_000218505.1 of Schrenkiella parvula. Lineage (NCBI taxonomy): Eukaryota > Viridiplantae > Streptophyta > Magnoliopsida > Brassicales > Brassicaceae > Schrenkiella > Schrenkiella parvula. Next base: position 65,684 of record AFAN01000073.1, on the reverse strand, counting down.
TATAGGATACCAAGTGTTTAGGGTAATAGCATCCATAGATGTAATAAAAAAATATGAGACCAAATAAAGATATGGATGTAATGAATATATAATATGGAAAAAAAAACGAAACATGTTGAATAAGGAAGATAATGAAACATTGGCTGCTTGATGCCATAAAATAATGGCAGATGTGTTGCATCTATTTTCAGACCCTAGGGTTATCGCAATGAACGAGCAGCCGTGAAACAGGACTAAGCGGTTCATCGGCTCCTCTCTCTCTCTCCTCCTTCGACATGTCGTTTCGTTTCTTAATTAATTTTTTTTTGATAATTATGTAACCTTCTGTATAGCCACAGTTTTCGTATAGTGCGTGAAAAATGGTTTGTACTGACTTATTTTGCTTATTTTATATTTTTATATTTACTAAGTTGTATTTCAGTTTAATTTTAAATTTTCTTTAAATTTTAAAAAATGAAATATATCTTACTTGCAAATTGTATTTAGTCAAACTAATTTTGATGAGGCAAAATTTATTAATTTAATTCTAGATCGTCTATATATATATATTAAAAACGCATGAAACTATTGATAAGATGCAAATACATTTGATTAGATGATTTTATTTTGGACTCATACTTAATTTTGACAACAACATTTGTCGAGATCACACCGTCCTCCATAAAAACCCCATTGTTCACAAAACTCCATGCATCCTCTTCGTCCTCTATAATTACACGGCTCCGATATGCTAAAGCAGATTTCATTTCTCTCTATTTCATAACCTATTTATGTGAATAAAAATCATTTAATCAATATGCATATTAATAAATAAAAAAATCGTACCAATAATTAAAAAGTATCGTATAAAAATAAACCATTAGCTGGAGCATCAGCATTTGTAGTATGACAATGAACACAAGAATATGCGATGAAAAGGATAGTGAAAACAAACGTGACTAAAATCTTCATTGTGATAGCCATTTTTAAAATATTTTCTAAAAACCTTTTTAAAAATATTTTTTTAACTCTTTTTTTCTTTTATGAGTTTTTCTTTACCTAGTTTGATTGTATATATACTAACAGAAACATATGTTAGACAAGGAAAAAGTATTTTTTGGTCAAAGATAAAAAAAGGAAGATAATATTTCTATTTATTTCTAATATATATATAGATTTTTAGTACGTTTGAACATTAGTGTGAAACCAATTTGGTAAGGATAATAATTGACTATATATAGAGCTGCCAAAAGAGTATAATAATAAATACTGATGTGAAGATTTAAATGGTTGGACCGAACAGAAAAATAGCGAAATTTTACTAGAGATTCCTAATAGTAATGGTAAGCAAAAATTTTGATGATCGTCTTTTAACATTTTGGCTATCAGATAGTGAAATCCAGATCGATACTTTGACTTCTTTTTGGACCAGAAGACGGACAAAGAATCGTTGCTTTGTCTCTGACATCATACACCAACTTCTCTTACACCTAACGTAATAGATTTTATTAGTTCATAACATTTATTGTGCACACATGATCATATTCTACATAATTGACTGCGGACCAGAAAATATGAAAGTTTGATTTACTTAATTAATTTTGTCTGTTCTATGTGAAATGTACCATAAATACTTTTTATATTCTTTAAACAGTTTGGTAGTTCTATCGATTGGGGACCAAGGAACCATTAGTATAGTAATTAATCTCTTGAAACTGATACATTTTCTCATGACTTATGAATACTTTGTTTTTCTGACTTAGAGCATTCCCAATGATATTTTATTTTTGCCTTTATACACTATATTTTTAAAATAAATTATCTTCAATATCACGCTCACTCTGAGAAAATAAAAATAAACTCTATCAAAATGTTTGCTTTACAAATTATATTAAAAATATAAAATACAACAATGACCTATATTAAATTTAAAAATATGATGACATAAGAAAGCTTCCAATTCTTAAATCTAAATAATTGGTTTTAAACAAAATACATAAATATGATAATCTGGTAGATGCTTCCAATTCATTGAAGATCATTATAATAATCATGCAAATAAATGGATAAAATTTGGAATATTATTTTGAGCTACTGCTAAAACTTTTTTTTGTCTATTGCTAAAACTTTTTTTTTATCTATTGCTAAGAACACAAATAATTTGTATAAATTTAAAGGATCTTGTAAGAAAATAGTAATTAACTAAAGATAAAATATATTTTGAATATTCTTTCGTAGAATACAAGATAAACGTGGCTATTGGAGTAAATCTCATTTATTTTTAGAGTAAAAATAGAATAAATTATTGGAGATTGTCTTCCAAATACTTAATGAGTGAATAATTGAGAAATATGTAAACAAATACAAAATTTTAACGAAAAACACACTGAGATATACTTATTCAAAGTATTGTTGAAAGGAAAAATAATTAATAAAAAATTTAACTCTTAAATTTTTTATTCAAATTGAAACGACACTACACCATTAGATCCAAAATAAAGTTATAGTAAAGGATAGATTAAGTAATAAACTGCGCAAGTTAGAAAGTGTAATCTAAATGTATAAAGTTTTTTAGTATATATAAAGCTTAAGCACGCATATTGCAAAATGTATAATAACTATTAATTTGTATCCTTTTATTTTTTTCATTGATTTCCTTCCATCATATTGAAGTTTATTTATATTTCCATATTGACAAAATTGTATTTCAATTTAATTTTAGATTTTCTTCAAATTGAAACGAAAATTTACTCAAATTTAATCAAATGAATTGAATTGGTAAAGTTTATTTATCTCATTCTAGATATTCTATATGTATATGGTATTTGTTATAACACATGAAAACTATTGATATTATTTTTCAAAGAGATATTAATACATTTTTATTATTCGATTATATTATTCTGTTTTGGAAGTATACTTATTTTTCACAACAGCAATAATCAGGGTTTCTAACACAGATACCCCAAAAAAAACCTCGAGCACGACAATAATTATCGCAACCTCTACCCTCTCTTTCACGACACGCATCTGGGGGGAAGCATTCTATCTCTGTCTGTTTTATTCCATAACCTAAATAAAAATCACTAAACCATTGGTATATTATTTAAAACAAACAAAATAATCCCTATTATTAGAAAAAATGGAAAGTACAAAAATAAATTATTACCTGGAGCAGTACCAGGTGTAATATGACAATGAACATAATATATGATAAAGAGAATAGTGAAAATAAATGTGATTAAAGTTTTTATAGTGAGAGCCATTTTCAAAATATATTTTTGTACGATGTTATTTTAAAACTTTTTTATGAGTTTTTCATTATTTAGACTCATTATATATACACTACACAAACATATATAAAGAGAAAGTATTTTATTGGTCAAAATAATATAATCTTTTTTAAAAAGAGAAAGTATTTTCCCGTTCAAAGATGAAAAATAATATAATATTTCTTTTTATTTCTATATAGATGAGTTTTCTTAGTTTTGAAATTTATGAGTTTTCTTAGTTTTGAAAGTTATGAGTTTTGAAAATAGATGCTCGTTTCATTAGGAGAGATCGAATAATAATCAATTAACCGGTGGTTGGCATGGCTACACTACACAAACAAACTATTTTTTGGACATTAAAAAATACAAACGAGGAGAATCGTTGCTTTGTCTCTAGTGATTTTTAAGTTGATGAGTAATTTTTGAAGTTAAAAGGAAAATCAAAGCAATCAATAGGAATTATGCTTGGACATTAGATGAGTCTAATTTACAAAAAAAAAAAGAGTATGAAACTAATTTATATCGTTATAGCTAATCCCTATTTTATAATCAAGATCAACGGTGCGTAGTGGGTACATCATACACCAACTTCTCTTACAATAGATTTTATTAGTTCATAACATTTATTGTGCACACATGATCATATTCTACATAATTGACTGCGGACCAGAAAATATGAAAGTTTGATTTACTTAAGTAATTTTGTCTGGTCTATCTGAAGTGTACCATAAACACTTTTTATATTCTTTAAACAGTTTGGTAGCTCTATCGATTGGGGACCAAGGAACCATTAGTATAGTAATTAATCTCTTGAAACTGTTACATAATTTCTCATGACTTATGAATACTTTGTTTTTCTGACTTAGAGCATTCCCAATGGGATTTTATTTTTTCCTTTATACACTATATTTTTAAAATAAACTATCTTCAATATCACGCTCACTCTAAAAAAATTAAAAATAAATTCTATCAAAATGTTTACTTTACAAATTATATTAAAAATATAAAATACAACAATGACCTATATTAAATTTAAAAATATGATGACATAAGAAATGACAAATTAAAAATACATCATTATTACCAAAAACTTTAAATTATAAAATCTAAATAATTGGTTGTAAACAAAATACAAAATATGATAATCTGGTAGATGCTTACAATTCATTGAAGATCATTATAATAATCATGCAAATAAATGGATAAAATTTGGAATATTATTTTGAGCTATTGCTAAAACTTTTTTTACCTATTGCTAAGAACACAAATAATTTGTATACCTTTAAAGTAAAGATCGTGTAAGAAAATAGTAATTAACTAAAAAATATATTTTGAATATTCTTTCATAGAATACAAGATAAAAGTAGCTATTGGAGTAAATCTCATATTTATCTCTAGAGTAAAAATAGAGTAAACTATTGGAGATTGTCTTCCAAATACTTAATGAATGAATAATTAAAAAATATGTAAGCAAATATATATATATAAAATTTTAACGAAAAACACAATGAAATATACTTATTCAAAGTATTGTTGAAAGGAAAAAATAATAATAAAAAATTGAACTCTTATAGTTCTTATTCAAATTAAAACGACTATACCATTAAATCCAAAATAAAGTTATAGTAAAAGATAAATTAAGTAATAAACTGCGCAAGTGAAAAAGTGTAATCCAAAGGTATAAAGTTTTTTAGTATGTATACAGCTTAAGCACGCATATTGGAAAATGTATAATAACTATTAATTTGTATCTTTTTACTTTTTTCATTGATTTCCTTTCATAATATTGAAATGTATTTATATTTTCATATTGGCAAAATTGTATTTCAATTTAATTTTAGATTTTCTTCAAATTTAAACAAAAATTTTCTCGAATTTAATCAAATGAATTGATTTGGTAAAGTTTGTTTATCCCATTCTAGATGTTCTATATATATATATATGGTATGTCTGTTGTAACGCATGAAAACTATTGATATTATTTTTCAAAGAGATACCAATACATTTTATTATTCAATTATATTATTTTATTTTGGACGTGTACTTATGTTTCACAACAACAATAATCACGATTTCTAACACACAGACCCCAAAAAAAACCTCGATCACGACAATAATCATCGCAACCTCTACCCCCTCTTTTACGACACGCATCTGGGGGGAAACATACTATGTCGGTCTGTTTTATTCCATAACCTAAATTAAAATCAATAAACCATTGGTATATTATTTAAAACAGACAAAATAATCTCTATTATTAGAAAAAAATAGAGGTACAAGAATAAATTGTTACCTGGAGCACTAGCAGGTGTAATATGACAATCAACATAAGATATGATGAAGAGAACAGTGAAAACAAATGTGATTAAAGTTTTTATAGTGATAGCCATTTTTAAAATATGCTTTTGTAAGATGTTATCTTAAAATTTTTTTTATGAGTTTTTTATTATTTAGTCTCATTAAATATACATTACACAAACATATATAAAGAGAAAATATTTTCTTGGTCAAAGTAATATAATCTTTCTTTTTAAAGAGAAAGTATTTTCTTGGTCAAAGATGAAAAATAAGATAATCTTTCTTTTTATTTCTATATAGATGAAATGCTTTAGTTTATGTTATCTTTTTTTTAGTTTATCTTTTCTATATATCCACTTTTAGGATATTTACTTAACTTTTTTAAGATATTCTCTTAAAAATATTTATGAGTTTTTTTAGTTTTGAAATTTATGAGTTTTCTATATTTAGTCTGATTATTATATATAAAAGAAGAAAGTATTTTCTTGGTCAAAGATGAAAATGAATATAATATTTCCTTTTGTTTCCATATAGATGAAATACTTTAATTGACTCTTATATATATAGCTATTGACATAAATTGTGAACACATGATTGCTTTCTATGCCGTTTGTGTATTTTCTCATTAGCCATTGCAGATAGTTAACACCGAATTTCAACCATGAAAACAAATTACAGTAAAACATATATAAACTAATATTTGATAAATTAACTAATATCATAAACTAATAAAATTTAACGGTTTCGAATTGGACCAACACAAAAATTAACAAAATTTGATAAAATAATAAGATAATTTTTTTTTGAAAACCCTTATGGAAACTCCATAATATCATAATTTAATAATTATATAAGCTTAGAAGTATATGTTATAATGTCTTATTAACATAAATTTTAATATTATAACTAATATTATGAAGCATTATTTTAAATTTATGCATGTCATTTTTATTAGTAAATTTATTTAATTATATTGGAGTAAAAGTTTGAAAAAAAATATGGAGTAAAAATGATTTTTTATAAATTAAATAAATATTAATTATCGAAGTTTTTATATATATTTTAAATCTCAATATCATTAATTTATAAAAAAATATTATTGTACTTATGGAAAGTATTGTTGACAGGAAATATATATAGTAAAAAATAAATTTTTATAATTTTTATATAAAATAAGACGGTACTACACTGTTAAATCCAAAATAAAGTTATAATAAAAAATAAATTAAGTAATAAATTGAGAACGACCTGAGTTTCCAAATGTATAAAGCTTAAACATGCATATTGGAAAATATATAGTAACTATTAATTTGTATCATTTATTTTTTCATTGATTTTCTTCCATAATTTTCAAATGGAACACATTTATAATATATGCACTTGAAAAACGTTTTGGACCAACATCTTATTTATTTATATTTCTATATTGGCAGAATTGTATTTCAATTTAACTCTATATTTTTCTTTAAAATTAAAAACAAAATTTACTCGAATTTAATCAAATCATTTGATTTGGTAAAGTTTATTTATCCCATTCTAGATGTTATATATATATATATATATATCTAAAATACATGAAAAATGTTGATATTACTTTTTAAAAAATACCAATGCATTTGATCATTGGGTTATATTATTTTATCTTTGACTCATACTTATCTTTCACAACAACAATATTCATTGTGATTAACACACAGACCATAAAAATAACCCCAGTCATGACAATGATCATTGCAACCTCTGTCTCCTCTTTTACGACATGGATCTGGGGGAAAGCATATTATGTCTGTCTGTTTTATTTCATAGCCTAAATAAAAATCACCAAACCATTTGTATATAATTTAAAACAAACAAAATAATCTCTAATATTAAAAAAATGGAAGTATAAAAATAAATTATTACCTGGAGCACTAGCAGGTGTAATATGACAATGAACATAAGATATGATAAAAAGAACAGTAAAAACAAATGCGATTGAACTTTTTATAGTGATAGCCATTTCTAGAATATACTTTTGTAAGATGTTTTCTTAAAAAAATTATGAGTTTTTCTTGATTTAGTCTGATTATATATACAATACACAAACATATATAATAGAGAAAGTATTTTCTTGGTCAAAGATGAAAACTAATATAAATTTTTTTTATTTCTATATAGATGAAATGCTTTGATTTCTCTTAAAAATATTTATCATTTTCTTATTTTTGAAATTTATGAGTATTCTATACTTAATCTGATTATTATATATAAAAGAAAAACTCTTTTCTTGGTCAAAGATGAAAATGAATGTAATATTTCCTTTCGTTTCCATAGATGAAATACTTTTATTGTCTCTCATTTATATAGCTATTGACATAAATTTTGTACACATGATTGCTTGTATGCCATTTGTGTATTTTTCATTAGCCATTGCAGATAGTTAACACCGAATTTCAACTACGAAAATAAATTACAGTAAAATCTATATAAATTAATATTTTATAAATTAACTAATATTCTAAAATAATAAAATTTACCGGTTTCAAATTGAACCAAAACAAAATTAATAATTTGATAAAATAATAAGATAATAATATTTTTGAAACCCCTATAAATATATGGTCTCCATAATATCACTAATAATTATATATGCTTAGACGTATATGTTATAATGTGTTATTAACATCAATTTTAATATTATTAACCATAATTTTAAATTTATACATGTCATTTTTAGTAGTAAATTTATTTAAGTTCTTTAATATAACATTATATTGAGGTAAAATTTTGAAAACAATATGCAGTAAAAATAAATTTTCTCTTTAAATTAATAAATATTAATTATCAAAGTTTTGATATATATTTTAAAATCTCAACATTTTTAATTTATAAAATTTTTATTGTACTAATTTAAAATTTCAGTCAAATATGCATTGTTTTTTTAAATTGCTTAATTTTTTTGGTAAGAATAAGAGAATCCAAGAATCGTCGATAGAAATGGTAAAAAAAGTATCATACTAATATCGAGACCCAACACATAGGATCCATACATAACTTGATCAGCCTGAAATTTGACATATCCACAAACCCGACACATGATTAGATAGTGTAATCGAGATCAATATCTCTATGTCTTCGAACCAGAACACAGAATTATAATTTTTCAAGTATGTATATAGCTTAAGCACAAATACTAAAAAACTTAGAGTGATTATTCTTTTGTGTCCTACACAAAAATATTCTTCTTGATATTCTTCCATAATATTTACAACGCATTTATCAAATAGACTGCATATATCACAATAAAAACCGTTTTGGACAGATTTTATTTATTTTTATATTTATTTATATTAAATTTTATTTTGATTTAGTTTTAGTTTTTTTTCAAAATTCAAAAAAAAAATTGATTGAACTTAATCAAAATAATTTCAATTTGGTAAAGTTTATTTACTCCCCATTAGATCTTTATATAGATATTTAAGATGCATGAAAACTACATATGTTATTCTTCAAGCATATATAAATTCATTTTGATTAATTATTTCATCTTGGATTCATACTTATTTTTGACAACAACAATTTCTAATAGTACACACGCCTAAAAAATAACCAAATCCACGACAAAAATCAGTGCAACCTACATTTCCTCTGCGATAACACGGATTTGGTACGAAACAATATATGTTCTCCTTGATCTCATAACCTATTTATGAATTTAAAAAAAATTAAACCAAAAGGTACATGCATTAAACAAGACAAAATCATGTCTATAATTAAAAATTGTGGTATAAAACTAAACCAGTATCCGGAGAATTGGCGATGGCAGTTGTTTTCTCACAATAAACACAAGATATTATGAAGAGAGCAGTGAAAAGAAATGCAAGTAAAGTTTTATTGATGGTAGCCATTTTTATGATATTTTCTAACTTTTTCTTTTTTGAGTTTTTCTTTGTATTGACTGACTATATAATAACACAAAGATGCATAAAAAGGGTACTTTCCTAGTCAAAGATGAAAAAGGAACATGATCTTTCCTTTTATTTCGATATAGATTTATAGTCAAAAGAAAAATACATAGAATGATCTTCTTACCTAAATGTACGTTCAACTTCAAGCTTCCATGGTTAATGTAGGAAGATAATAAAAGTAGGTAGCAGTCACAGCTAAAGCAAACTCTCTAGTCAAGGCATGAAAACATCATAGACAATACAAGTGATGGGTTTATCATTAGCTTGGTGATGATTTGCCTATGATGACCAAAAGACAGGTAAGTTTAAGAACCTTGAGCATAGAATGTCATCGCATACAGAAGGTGAATGTACCAAGTAATAGTTTGACACTAAGATAATTATCACCATAGGCAAACAGAGTGAATTAACATCTAAACATAAAGAAAAGTGAATATTGCAAAATAAATAACCAAGTAATAGTTTGACACTAAGATAATTATCTCCTAAAAAGGTGACCAGCTACTACTTTCTAGGAGACCAAATATAACCAGCTAATACTAGAGAGGTAAACAGAATCTCAAGGATCCTACATTCATTCTATTTATATTTAGGTTGAGTTTTGAAATTGAGGGTTTGATCATGATATCTAGATGGTGACAGAAAATATAAATTGGTTTATTAGAAGTGACCGAACATCTTTGCAGTATTTACAATGTATCCAAAGATTTTAATTGAAATATATATGGTGATAACAATAAGTGAGAAACTATAAGCTGGTTTTATTAGAAGTAGGCAAACCGAGATTGATATCCGGGAACGTACCATTTGATGTAGAAAATCAAGATATATGAATGCCAGCTGAAACTGTAAAAATAAAGAAAAAGATTAAAGAGATAAGAAGTTCTAACACAAATCGTTTCTATCTGAATTATGTTTTTGATATAGTATTCAACCTTCAGTGTTTTATCTACCAGTTGTATATATTTGTTTTAATTCAGAATTAGGCCAGATTTGGTCAGTGGTTGAGTTTAGCTTCATTTTTAGAAATGACTATTCTTCACCAGAGTTAGTTGCCTTATGCCAATTCATATACATATGATTATGAACATTGTTTTTTCAACGTCTTTGTGTTAGTGTTCCACTATTTATTAGGAATATACATAAAACTTTTTTTTTGGTTAGCGTCTTTAGGCATTTGTCTCATTAGAAGAATATTATGATTCGTCATGCCATATCAAATGTGATTATTTCAATTTCTTATAGAATTTAGTGCAATATAAAACCAAACTAGTACTACTTGTTTCAAAATGTCACTGATGGTTGGTGGAACTGCCCATGGAAAAGTTAAATTCTCTAATAGCTAGATAAACCGTATTACGTCAAGTTCTATTTTTATGATCTAAGATGTAGTGCTTACATTTACCTTCTTGGAAAGGTCCTAAACCTGTGAGTTGTCCATGTCAAATTATCTTTCCAGCTGTTGCGAGTAAAGCAATGGCCGCAATATTTTCTTTCTTATCATTTACCGCCTTTGCAATGTCTGGTTTAAAAAAACATGTATCAAAAACTCTGTTTCCTGATGAATGTCAATAAAGAGACGAGAGAATATGTCACATACAGGAGCAAAGAAAACCTAAAAACAAATAAAACAATGATTGTTCTAATACTCATGTATGCCAAGTTCCAGAATTCTTCGGAACAAATTATCATCATCTTCTACTTGGATGGGCACATTGTCATTAGTCTAGTAGTTAAAATTCAAATTTGGGCAAAAAATGTGCACTGATAAATATAGAAGCATATTAGAAGGAAGAATTAGAATCAGAGGCTAAAAATCACATCTTCTTTGCTTCCTCCAGTTCGTTCTGAAACTCTGGATTTTCCATTATGTCAGTCAAAGTTTTATGGAGTTCGAAATTTATCAGAGCAAAGTGCTAAACTCAACCTCCATAGAAAGTGAAACATTGTTCGGGTCTACATTGCATAGAAAAATCTCAACAAAACCAAGTTGTCATCAGTTTTAGAGAATGTCACTGCACATTTTTTATCAAGACGGACAAATTGTCATTAGGTTTTGGAAAAAAGGTGCAGCGATAAACATAGAAGCAGATTAGAAAGAGGAATTAGGATTAGGGGCTAAGAATCATACATCCTCTCCTTCTTCCAGTTTGTTCTGAAACTCCGAATTTTCTATTTTGTCAGTCAAAGTTTTCTAGAATTCGAAATTCATCAGAACAAGGTATTAAACTCAATCTCCATAAAAAGTAAAACATTGTTCGGATCTACATTGCATAGAAAAATCTCAACAAAACCAAGTCATCATCAGTTTTAGAGATTGTCAGTGCACCTCTTATACCAGATAACATTGCACCTCTCATCATATATGTAACATTTTTACGATGCATTAAACATTACTATTACTTTTGGACAATTTGAAAATCATTGCAAAAAAATTAAAGATTTCATAAATCTGTAGAGAAAAATTTATTTTTAACGAAAAATATAGTAAAATATACTTATGCAAAGTATTGTTGAAAAGAAAAATATTTAATAAAAAATTGAATTCTTATAGTTCTTATCTAAATTAAGCCCATCAGATGACCGCGTTAATGGCATTGCACTTTTTGTCATAATTTATTTTATTTTTTTTGGCAGAAACCACCTCAAATATTTTGATTCTTTTTATTTAGCCAGTAAATTTCTAAACTTTCAATATACTCCCAGTCCCACACCTCTGTCGCCGAGAAAGATCCTTCTCATTTCTCATCGTCAAATCCAGTAAGCAAATTTTCTCAGCTTTTCCTCTTACCTTTTTTAATCGTCTCTGGGTTTCAATTCTCTTGACCGAGTCGGCTTTACAGTAGCGATTTCTTCGATTGGGTTTCTTGTTCGGTCATTCGGCTGATTCTTGTTCAGATTATAGATGAGAAGAGTTAAACTCTGAACAATCTTCTAGTACAGAAGAAGAAGAAAAAAAATGAAACTTTTCCAAAATTTCTGAAAATTTCCAAATAGTAATTGACCTAAAGCTTTATAAAATTAGCAGAGAACTGTAGTTTAGAAATGTAAAGCTGAATTTCTCTCTGATTCTGTGGCAGTGGAAGATGATTCGACCATAGAGCCTTGTGAGGGTATTGAATTCGAATCCGAGTATGCCGCCAAGATGTTCTACGATGATTACTCTAGACGTTTAGGATTTGTAATGCGTGTGATGTCTTGCCGTAGATCCGAGAAAGATGGAAGAATCCTTGCCCGGAGATTCGGTTGTAACAAGGAAGGTCACTGTGTTAGTATCCGTGGTAAGTCTGGATCAGTCAGGAAACCAAGACCGAGCACAAGAGAAGGTTGCAAAGCGATGATTCATGTCAAGTATGACCGTTCTGGCAAATGGGTCATAACCAAATTCGTCAAAGAACATAACCATCCGCTCGTGGCTACACCTCGCGAGGCTCGCCAAACTCTGGTCAGTTAATTTAACTTATGTCCTTGTGCATTATAACAAAGTAATGGAGCACAAGTGTGTGTGAAACTGTATTGGTGAATTACTTTGTTATGTAGGACGAGAAAGACAAGAGGATTCAGGAATTGACGATAGAGCTAAGAAACAAGAAGCGGTTATGTGCAGCGTACAAGCAACAGCTAGATGCATTTGCAAAGATTGTTGAAGAACATAATAATCGGATAGCAAAGAAAGTTGAGAGTGTAGTTGAAAACTTAAAGGAATTTGAACCTATAGAGCTTGAGCTATTGCAAAGTAAACAAGGTGCACTATAAATATTTGCTGCTGTATATTATTTGAATCGGTTACAAGCTTTCCCGACCTCAAATTCCTTAGTGTAATATAGATATTGTTGAATCTTAGTTATGGAATGGTGTAATGAGAGTTCATCTGTAACAGTAGATTAGAAGAATAACATTAAGCTTTACATACAAACCAAGTTTCCGGATATGAAAACTGTTAACGATATATTCAAGAACACTGGACCAGGTGAGATGAGAAGGTTAACTCAATATGTTGGTGAATTGTAGTTTACTGAATGCAGTGTGAGGAACTGTATTAGAAGAAAACATGAATGCTCTTTTCTTAACATTTAGACTCCAAACAAGAAAAATATGAATGTTCACATACAAATCAGAGTTCATGACATGAATTTAGCTTTTCCCTTAAAGATATATATTTAGTTGGTTATTCAATTTCCTTGGTGAACCGAAGCTAATATATATACAGACACACACATTACATATCTTCATAGGAGACGTTTAACAATCTACTAAAGAACACTGATTAAACCAGATGAAATGAGAAGGTGAATCTTACATAACCTCAGAGAAACTCTTAAAATGAAAAGAAAAAAAACAAATTACAAACCTTCGTCCAGATTACTATGTTTTGATTCATCATCACAAAAATTATTTACACATAAAAAGAACACAAACAAATCAATCGAATAAACACACAGTCTCTTCTGTTAAATCCTATATTAAAGATCAGTCACTGCTGCTAAAGCCACCACCTTTCATCATCTGAAGAAACTCTTTGTAATTGACTCTACCATCACCATCTGCATCCACTTGCATAATCATCTTCTTGCAACCGTCTAGGGTTTTCCCTTGCTTGAGTCCCAATGAAGCCATCACAGATTTCAACTCCTCCACAGTGATAAACCCATCTCCGTTCTGGTCAAACACGTCAAACGCGTCTTTCATGTCCTCTTCCTCTGTTTCTCCATCGTTGTGATGCTCATCCACAATCGAGCTGTACAGCGACTCGAACTCGTCTATGTCGACGCATCCATCGCCGTTCGCGTCGATCTTATGTATCATCTGACTCAGATCTTTATCTGGTATGTAGATTCCTAGATTCTCTAGTGAGTCGTTGAGCTCTTCTTTCGTGATTCGACCGTCTCCATTCTTGTCGAACATCTCGAAAACCCGCTTTAGCTCGGACAGATCTAATCTTCTCGTCGGCTCAGACAAAGGTGACGGAGAGGGTAACATCGACGGCGACGGTGGTGAGTTCTTGTGGAGAGTTTTGTCGAACCAAGAGAGAGGGAAGAAACTTCGCAGATTCTTTGGTACTAAATAGAGAAGAAAAGAGTTCAATAGATTGTATAGAATGAATATTCTCACCATAACTGTTGAATCAAACTCCTCTATTTTCGAAATTTGATGAAAGCAGAGAGAAGATCTGAGAAACAGAGAGCTTGAAAACGGAGCTTTGGTGATAGAGAAAAACTTGGAAATTGTTGTTTCTTTATAGAGGGGAGTAAGAGAGAGTTTGATTCGTTTATTATATAATTAAATAACATCTTTTTTAGACAATTAAATGATATATTTTCGAGAAATTTGTTTTTCCTTTTGCGGCCTTATATAACCGTTGAAGCTATATTTATTCAACATATACGTTAGTCCTAACTTTAATCCTTTTTTTTGGTTTGGAGTAAGTAAACAGAAATGGGAACGATTCAATGTGGAAAAGAAAGATTAAGGCGGATGAGAGATTAGTCTAAACGTGACTTCTCAAACATATTTAGAAGAATGTTTGAAACTCTAGAGACTCGTTTGTAGTCTTTACTTGTTCAATTCAAACTTAAGTCATCCTTTTAAACTAAGTTATATATACACAATTTGACCCCAAAAAGTCATATCATGTAACATTTTTACAATGCATTAAACATTACTATTACGTTTGGACAACTTGAAAATCATTGCAAAGAAATATAAAGATTTCATCAATCATGATATAGAATATGCTTAAACTTTTGAAGGGTTAAAAATAAAGTAAGCAAATAACTATTTTTCATTTCGTTTTTTAGTAACAAAATTTAATACTCTTAATCTTTATTTTTTATATTTACGATTTTTTTTATTCGCATAACGAAAGTTCAAAAGATCATCTAATATAAGTTAAAACCTAAAAGTAGATAGATTTACATAATCCAATTAAGTGTACGAACCATGATAAACGAATGCTAAATATACTTTTTAAATGAAAAAGATATTCATATAGTAAAAAAAATTTAAAAAAGAATGAGATGCGATCTTTTATATAAAAAAGTAAAGAAATTGCAGAAAACGCGTGAAGAAGGTAGGGGTGTAGTTAAACATATACATCGCTTTTTTTATTTGGTTTGTTAAATTAAAAAGGAAGTAATGTCAAAAACGCGTTGTTATAATTGTTGATGTTTGGTTCTTGTCCCCATTTGGCATTGGTTTGGTTATTTTATCTAATAATTGTGCCTGTCTTCATTGTCTACTAGACTTTAATTGTATCATCTCTTTTAAGTAAAACATCATCCTTAGAAAATTTTTTATGAAACAGCAACCAAACGATTTTGTTCAAATGGTCTTTGTTTATAAACTGTTATTACGACCAATATTTTAGCCACTACATCTGTTTATTTCTTTTTTTTTTCAATTAAGTGAAGAACAAAACCAAAAAAATTAGCCAACAAATATAATTACATTATGTAATAACGAATGTAAGAAGGGCAATAACAACAACACAAAAAAATCAATCTACAACAAGACGAAACAAATTTACGTTGTATAATTTAAAATCATCTATTAAAATAATAATGGATCATTCGCGATTTAATTTATATTAAAATTCACGAATAAGTAATGGTTCTATGTATTTCTGCAATATTAAGGTTTCTTTATCCGAGAGTTTTGTCTAAAATTTGAACTCAGAATTACTAGAATTGACGTAATGTTTCTAGAATGAGTAAAACAAAGTGTTTTGTACCTTTTATTTTATGATAATAAAAAAACGTAACGGATCTCAGAATCAAAGGAAGACAATGGGGACCAAAAAACGCGCCAAGAAAGACGCCCGTTAGATTACGACCGTTGGATCTCCTCATTTTCTCGAAAGTTGTCGCCATTTCATTGGTTCGCTTCTTCCACGTTTACCCACTTGCTCAACAACCAATTATCACCTTTTCTTATTCATATATTGAAAAAATTATAATTATAACATTTTAGTAACAAAGAGCTGCTATAGTTTATAAATTAGTAGAGTGCGTTGGAAAGTAAATCAAAGAAGAATTAGTCATTGGTGTTGGGATTAATACAACCTATAGAAATGTTCATTAAATAAAGTTTTATGATATTTTTTATCAAAATGGAACCAATTAAGACTAGATTTCAATTTACGCCAGTGACCAATATAAAGCTGTAAGAAAACCACAATGATCGGTTTCAACCACAATAGACGAGTTTACTACCACATTGATCGGTTTCAACCAACTTTTGTTGGTTATGACCGTTACAAGATTATCACGATTGTAATTTATGTTGACCCTACAATTTATTCGAAAACAATGAACAAGAAAAAAGAATTATAGTTAACATTTCAACAACAACAAAAAGGAAAATAAGAATTAGTAGAGCATGAACATTAAACTGAACAGTTTGTTATTAATGTACATAGTTTACTATATAAAATATAGTATATGGTATCATAGATTCTCACGGGGTGTAGTGTAACGGGCCGTGATCCAAGGACATTTGACTTGTGAGAAGTGTTATGGAGTGTTCATTGCTGTCATCCAGCTCACCCAAGCCAGCTCCACTCATAATTCATACTTATAATTATTGTATCTACTACTATTAGTATTAACTGTATTTTCTTATTATAATATTTCACTTAATTTCATGTTTTAAGAAAAACGAACCCTAAAGCTTTTCCCCTTTTATTTGACAAACACTCATTTTAAGATTTTGTTTGTGTTTCCTTTGCTTGCGTCGTTCTGTAATGATTCTCAGTAGTGGCCACTCCACTCTTGTTCCACTTTGGTAGTGATCCCACGTAAATTTTTAACTTTAGACACAACTCTTTTTTTTTTTCTTGTTTGACAAAAAAATATATATCCCCAAATATTTTGTGTATATCAACTATTATACTTTTGTTTAAAGATCCGTATTATGCTCAAAGATCCATCCGCGTTGAAGAACAATAATATAATAAACTTGATAAAACTATCTTCACGTCAAGCATTTCCAAGAAATTCCACACACAAACAAAAAATTTATAAAACGATTCAGGCTTGGGCCAAATTACTTGTTGGGCAAATAAACTAACAATGGCTTAAACATTCTATTAAGCATATATATATCCATTATTTACAGTCATGCCATCTACATATAAGGTTTTTGATGTTTGATAACAAGAAAGTAACATTCGATTTGGGTAAAGGTTTTTTTAACCTTTAAGATTAAGTCAATGCCCAAAACATTTTAAAAACGAGTCTACAGTGTACTGGGCCTGACAAAGAAAGTGCTGTTTTTGAAACAATACGAGTCTTGTGCTATTTGCTGCCTACTAACTCAATTATCATTAGTTAAAATTAGTTAACAGGTTGGTAAAAAAGTGCCCACACGCAGGATCGAACTACGGACCTTCAGTTTACAAGACTGACGCTCTACCACTGAGCTATACGGGCTTTTGATTTTTATTTCCACATAATAATATATAATAAAAATCTCTAAAGCACCTGAAGAGAGGTCATTTTTATTTTTATTGTCCCCAGTAGAGGAACTTTGGTGTTAATTTGATCACTTTTTCATTTTCTTGAATTCATTTTTTTTTGAGTTGGAAGGAAATATTTTCATGAAATTTTGAGATAAGAAAGAAGTCATTCGTTCGCTCGTTCATTCATTCATTCATTCGTAACTGTAAATGAGAGTATGACATTGACAGAAATGCTAATAATACATTCTACTTGGTCTGATTTCCAAATTGTCTTCAGGTTACAAAATGTTTCAAGACTCTACTTGATGACATTGACACAAAACACCTCTTTGTGATTGTCTTCAGGTTTCAAAAGGAGACTCTACTTTGTGATTGTATTTGTGTTAACCTTCAAGTCTTTTAACCTTCAAGTGATAACCAGAAGGAGGACGCAACTCAGAAGCGACAGAAGAACGAGAAACAAGTTAAATCTTAGATGAATGAACGAATCTTCCCGACCAAAATCTTCAGTTAAATTATATATATATATTTTTTTTTTGTATTTTTGTTTTAAAGTCGTGATAAAAGGATGATGAAAAGACGAGCTTGCAAAGGAAGTAAAAAAATATAATCTTTTTTCTACCCTTTTGTAAAGAACCAAACAAATCTCTCTCATTCTCCTCCTCCGTGAGCAACAAAGGAGAGATCTTTGGAATCGATCGATCGAGAGAAAGCAATTACGCGAGCGATGAATGGGATCCAACGTCACCATCTCCTTCAGCTGGTCTTATCCTGCCGTAAGATCACGGCTCAAGTGACTCAGCCAGGAACCTCCACGATCGTAGCCATGGCTTCATCCTCCGAGCAGGAGTTCCTAGCCCATAGCCGCGCGAATCTCTATCGATTCCCTCGTTCCAACAATTTCTGGGACTCGAAGACAGCGTCACGCGTCGGCGAGAAGCTTGGGCTGCGTCTCAGGGAGCTTGGTGTCGACGCCGTCTCCATTGACGCGGACGAGGAGATCTCACGACCCGTTCACCACCGCAAAAGGGTTCTTCCGTTGTTTGATTCCGTCCGTCGCACCGGAATCAGAGTCGACGGAACCGAGCAGTTGAACGATGCCGGCCCTGTCATCATCACTAGAAATTAGGGATTTTTCGAATTTGGGGATTTTATTTTTTGTCCGTACAGTTTCTTGTATAAGTGAGAGATTTTACAGGAACAAGGTCGATCATTTCAACGTACGTATAACATTTTGATTCCATACCTTTTTGGTTTTTATGCATTTCAAAAGTCTTTCATCATCATTTTTCCATCATCTCTTCCATTTGCGGGTTAAAATGGCTTTGATGGTGTAGTAGTAGCTTCTGGTTTCTCTCATGGTTACTAGATAATCTCTGCTACAGTTTCGCATTGCCAGTAGACTATATAGGAAAAACTTATAGCTTCTTCATACAGTCATACCAATGCTGAATTGGTACATGTTAGCTTCAACGATCATCCGCAAGACCACATGTTTTGTATTAACCACTATGCTTACTTGAAATCACAATGTGTAAATTTCGTTTTCATCCATTAACCTACTCAGGTAACTTAGTTAAACCAAAAGATATTTAACAAAAGAAAAAATTAAGAAGAAGAAGATTAAGATTATTTATTTCTTTTAAGAAAATGCTAGTATCAATGTTCCCTTCTATATACAAATGAATTCCAGTTAACTAATAGACAAAACGAAAAGGCACAAATAGAAAAGTGGAGTACTGGCCAACTTTTATCTAATTTTGATTCCACAGTAAAACCAAAAACTAAAATGAAGGAACCACCAAGATAATAGAAAAAGGAGAGATGATGATGAAAACTTCAATGATATTGCATTACGATATACAATCAGAAAAGTGCTTTTGTATTTGAATTCTTTTCAACTGATGTAGCTGCAGAATATTTGGTCATGAGTGTGAGTTATTCTACACCTACTTGAGGAAGAATTTCCAGATGTCTCTGTCCGCAGTTTCCTTAATCATATGAGCTCCTAAGATAGTTTCCTCATCGATCAAGTTCCTCAGATGTCTCGCTCCACTGTTGAATCCCACATACTGCTTCTTTGCCGCCAAATACACCACACCGTAAGGCGGTCTCAGGCACTGTTTCCACAAGAAAAAACATAACCATCACTGTAACAAGGAAACAACCACGAGTCAAGAAGTAGAGAGAGAAGGATCAGAAACCAACCTTCTTAATGAGAGAATATAGTTTCTTCAGAGAAGTAACTGAGTAAGGGATTTCAGTCATTAGTATAACATCATACCCACATTCTCCTCCTTGATCAGTCTCGTTGGCTCTTTCCCACGCTCTGCTTCCCGAGAGCTTCCTTGATCGCCTCGAGGAGAAATCTTGTTGTCCTGCAATGCTCCCATCTTGGCTGCTACATCCGTCCATGAAATCATCTTCTGAGAAACTCAAGCTTATTCCTGGGTTAGCTGGTTCAAGGACATCGGTTCTTATGATGGATAGAACGGTCGGGAGCTCTGCCCATTCTCCTGCATAGAAACGAACAGATGCAGAGACGGTTTGTCTTGATGGTGTGAGCGGAATTTCTGGCTGACGACTTTGCCTGTCCCGAGCTTGATCAAGGTTTGCAAGCACGTTTGGGATGGTTGTGCATCTTATTGTTTCTGCGCTTAGGTCTTGAAAATGGACTAAGGAAGCACCCTTTAAAAGAAGCAAAAAAAGATTACATTATGAGAAATGCCGGTAACAGCTATCTTCCAGTGTCAGTTTACTTACTTTCAAGCAGGCAAATATCCCAGGAACTCCATAATTGCAACCTAGCTGCTCACATCGCCATACAAAGAGGAAAAAGTGTTGAGTCATAATACAAAGAAGAAACACAAGGAATTGGTGAGTTTGATTTCAAATTGGAACATCCATAATATCTTCACCATAGTACAACTTCAGATAAAACATTAAACATGAAAAGCTTTTTGGCGAAGAATCTCTTAGGCCACCTAACTATTCTGAGGAGATTGGAAAATGAAAGTGAAAGGTTTGAATGAGTTTGTAAACAAATTTGTCAAAGCTATACATGATTTGCAGCTTATTGCTTATCTGGATACAGGTTGCTCAATTGCAGGATATCGAAGTATATAAGTGACACACTACATTTTTTGTGCCATGCATACTGAATTACTTATAAGGGACCGTTCAGTGAGATATTGCTTTGCCAAACAGAGGGTACATAGTAGGAGGAAGTACCTCGAGGACCCTTTTGCCCCTGAAGCTAAGCTGTCCATCACGGATCTCATTTTTAAGGACATCAACAAGGACAATAGCACTTTCCCAACTTTTCAGAGAACCTACACAATAATTTTATAACCTGATACAGTTTATTGTGATTCATAAAGAGAGGATAACAATAAGACGCAAGTGCAAGCGAAGCACATACCTTCGTATTTTGGAGGAGCAGTTTCTAAACCAGAGAGCCCGAGAATATCAGCAACACTTACTTTTCCCTGCAAGAAATTGATTGTTTCAATAAAAAGATTTTTGATTCTGTACATCTTTAACCCAGTCCATAGTTTATGTTCAAAGAAGTGTGTCATCATCTTTCTGAGTAAGACGCAAAATACAAGATTCACCGTCAAAACAGCAAAACAAGTGAGGTTAACGCTAAGAAGTGGTTACTATATTCAAAATTGCATTTGTAGTACCTTGAAAACTTGTAAACCAAGCACATCTAGATTCTCCCCTGAATACCTGTGATGAGCTGCTGTCTACAGAAGAAAGAAATAAAGAAAGAGATTTAGAATGCAAGGTATAACAAGTCTACTCCATTCTCAAAATGGAAGAAATCTTCATTTGTCTCAGATTCAAAAGTATTTCGATATTCGACCTAAGATGTAGAGTACATTACATAGTGAATCCGAATATGCCCTGGAAAGAAGAAGTCATAAGAAACTACGCAGACAACTCTAATAAAAGTCATTATAATGGTCATGATGATATAATCGACAATGTGCAAACAACCTTAGAAGGTATGATCTCAACAGCTGGTGTTGGAAGCTGCTGATCCTTCTCCGATAGTGCAGACACACCGCCACGATCCTGAGGGAGCAAACCGGGCAAGCATTGCGCAAGCAAAGATGGTGCACGCATTCTTTAGCTTTGAGCTCTCAATAATGCTCCAATGGTATCAATCTAAAATTATCCAAAAGATCTAAGCTTTAGCGAAGGGATTGCCACTCTGAACATCTGTAATTCTAAACCCTAAACCCGAACACCATAGACATCATGCTTGTCACCTAACGCCGATGCAATCACATGGTTCACGTAATAAAGACATGAATCCGAATGCAGCTTTCGGATTAAACTTAATGATAAACCAAACAGAAAACCAGTCAAGCGATGCTAAGGACAGATAAAAGTCAAAATAAGAGCTTTACAGATTCAATACTGGCCCAATTGCGAGATCTACGCGAATCTTCAATTCCACATCCCTACTACTATACTAACCAGACAGGGATCACAATCAAAACCAGAAACCATCAATGATAACAATGGAGATGAGTACTCAAAAGCCTAAATTTTCAATAGATAGTAAGAAATTAGATTTAGCTTCATTTCTAAACGACCGATTACCGGATCAATGGAGGATTATCATGAAACAGACAACAAAGATAGTGAGGATTACTTAGAGATTATTTGCTTACAGTAGGAAATATATTAGAACGAGACAAAGCGATCAGCGGATACGAAACTCGATTCACAGGAAAGAAAAATAGGGATTCTTCTCTAACAAGGCGAAAATATAGGGATCAACAGCAACAAGGTTGAAATTTCAGAGCAAAGATCTCTCACACGTTTAATTAAAAGGAACAAATTAAAATTATTTTTAAAGAAAAAGTCTAAAAAGGAAAGAGTGAGTTTGGCCAACAAATCGAAGCTTCTGTTCAGACCCGCTGGTCCGCTTTTGTATATATGTCCAAACAATTTATAAGTCTAGTCCCTTTTATTCTTTGCTAATCAGAAACTGACCACTCTATTATTTGCGAATCAGGAACTGACCACTTTCTTTTGTTCCTACGGTCGTGGTCTGATGAACAAATCGACATAAATAATATGGGCCATAAAAGGCCTCATTTACATGGGCCACCAAACTCTTGGAATTTAAACTGACTTGCTAAGTTATTTATTAACGGTGAAATGTTTTTGTATTCAGATTAAATGGCCTATTATTATTTGAGGATTTATTAAAATAAATTAACGGAAAAAAATTCAAACAGATTACAACAACGTAGTAGTAGTAGTAATCGATAGTTACTGCAAACTCTTTTGTAATCAAAGGTTTACACGTAATAAAAATAGTTTTGTCTTATAATGGGTCGTTGTGGTGGATAGTTGGTTCGAGTAGAGCGTGATTACACGCGCCTGCGCACGCATATCAAGAGCCACTAAGTTATCCTTATCAGCTAATCTTATAACACGTGTGTATATGCGCGTGGGTACCACCACCATCCAACGGTTAAGATGGAATGTGAATTAACAACAATAGAGGTTGAGAAAGCGAGTATAAATAGTATTAAACAGCCGCGCGAGTGGATTATTACATTTGTTAGTTGGTAATAAGACAACCTTATCCAATAAACATTGAAACATTATTGTCTGTTAGTCACCGCCTTGTAACTCCAGATGATCCTCTCTGTTTCCTTTCTCTTATTTCTCACGTCTTTAAAATGTTTCTTATTTTTTTTCTTTTCACGGCTTCGTTTGTGCCGGCACATTTTCCTCGGCGATTCTCTCAATTCATATCCTCCGAGCTTATTGTCCCAGTTTGAAAATATTTCCCGGATTCTGAAGGAAAAATTCATATTTTAAAATTTTCTCGGTACAGTTTTGTGAATTCGGGAAAACAATTTCTTTCCCATTTCCCAACTCTTCTCCTCGAGTCTGGGAATTTCCACCAATCGCAACTTTTTTAGCCGGTGATTTTTAAAGTTTTCTTCTTCACCTTCGTGTTGACCTTCCGGCGAATCTGTTGTTTGAAAGTGTGGAGCAATTCGCCGTTAGTGAGAAGAGTAAAATAAGAAGATGACATTGACAATCCCGTCGGCACCTGGGAGCTCCGGGTACTTGGATATGTTCCCAGAGAGAAGGATGTCGTATTTTGGGAGTTCTTACATTCTCGGTTTGACTGTAACTGCTGGAATCGGTGGTCTTCTCTTCGGTTATGACACAGGTCTCTCTCTTCACAAATTAAGATGTTTTAGGCGTTAGATTTGCTTTCTTCTTTGACATATTCGTGGAAGTTTTGTAATTTGAATTGAAACTTGAGTCTTTGAATCTGCATTGCGTGTCTGATTGGATCTCTCTACCTTTATCAAATTCTGAAAATTGGTTTGGTGGGTCGGGGCTAGTCTATATGCAGGATTATCTCGTTGAACTTAGTTGTGTCTGATTTTATCTAACTTTAGCTAAAACCTTTAAGAATTGTCTTTTTACAGGTGTAATTTCTGGTGCCCTTTTGTACATTAAGGATGATTTCGAAGTTGTTAAGCAGAGTAGTTTCTTACAAGTAATATATATGTTTATTCCTTTCTGTTCCAAGCTGGTAACTTTCAGTGTTAGTAGTGATCCATGAAGAATGTGGTTTTTGTAGGAAACAATTGTAAGTATGGCTATAGTTGGTGCCATGATCGGTGCTGCCTCAGGAGGCTGGATCAATGACTACTACGGACGTAAAAAGGCGACTATGTTTGCTGATGTTGTCTTTGCAGCTGGAGCAATCGTTATGGCTGCTGCGCCCGATCCGTATGTCTTGATTGCGGGTCGTTTCTTGGTTGGCTTAGGAGTTGGGGTTGCTTCTGTGACTGCACCGGTTTATATAGCTGAAGCATCTCCATCGGAAGTGAGAGGTGGACTTGTGAGCACCAATGTATTGATGATCACCGGTGGACAGTTTCTTTCATACCTCGTTAATTCTGCTTTCACACAGGTTGGTTAGTTAGACATATCTTCCCTCACCACAAAAAGTTTTGAACTTTGGTAAAATTATGTTACTTCGACACAGAGCATACTAGTAATAAACCCATAAATAATTCTAAATTCACACACCACTATGCAATTTCTAAAATGCTTACAATGCACATAACAGGAATGGCGCATTGTCATTCACTCGCAAAGATAATAGCTAGTGCTCTTTCCATCTGACTCTGTTTAGAGGATCAGGAACCAAAATATTTGATCTTCGTGAAACTATATTGTTTTTGTAAAATGAAATTGAGCTAGAATTGAGAAGGCCAGCACTATTTGATTTCTATTTCTGTTGACGACTTAGCTCTTTTATGATTCATGTTGATGTAGTTAACAAAATCATGCTAAAGTCGCATTGTGAGTGCCGTTTCATTTTATTCATACTAGATGATCTTTGTGACCTTGAATTTGGTTTATCTCAATGCTCAAGTTTACTTTGCTGCAGTTCTTCATGTCCCAGCTAAGGCAGCTTATCTGTCCTTTCACCATGACGAGAAAATAAGTCTATACTAAGTTCCAAGAAAGTTCACTATTTGGTGGTCCTTTACTTCAATCCAGTTTTGAATCTGTAACTATTATTCTGCAAAAACTAAAACCAAGTGAAATTGATCATATGAAAATGTAAGGTTGTTATAGAATTTTTGCAAGTGTAGTTTGGTACTTGAAAAACAGTCGGACCAGTTTTCATGTCTAAGTATAGAGAGAAAGTGAAACTTTTGGCACTTTCTTGGCAGGTTCCTGGAACATGGAGATGGATGCTTGGGGTTTCAGGTGTTCCCGCTGTTGTTCAATTCGGCCTAATGCTTTTCATGCCAGAATCCCCTCGATGGCTTTTCATGAAAAATCGTAAAGAGGAAGCCGTCCAAGTGCTCACGAGAATGTATGACATCTCTCGGTTAGAGGACGAGATCGATCATCTTTCCGCGGCTGAAGAGGAAGAAAAACTAAGGAAACATACTGTTAGCTACTTGGAAGTCTTTAGATCCAAAGAATTGAGACTCGCATTTTTCGCTGGAGCGGGACTTCAGGTAACTTAAATGTCGAATTTTGCTGTCTTGACTGAGAAATTTATAGGACTAACGATTGATGAAAGAGAAAATATCGGAAAATTTGCAGGCATTTCAGCAATTCACTGGGATCAATACTGTTATGTACTATAGCCCTACAATAGTCCAAATGGCTGGATTTCATTCGAACCAGCTCGCTCTGTTACTCTCTCTCATTGTTGCTGCCATGAATGCCGCTGGAACAGTCGTTGGGATATACTTCATTGATCATTGTGGACGGAAAAAGCTTGCTCTCTCAAGTTTATGCGGTGTCATTATATCTCTCATAATCCTCTCACTCTCGTTCTTCAAACAATCTAATGCATCATCTGATGGAGGGCTCTACGGTTGGCTCGCTGTGCTTGGCCTAGCTCTATACATTGCTTTCTTTGCACCAGGAATGGGACCGGTCCCGTGGACGGTGAACTCAGAGATATACCCACAACAGTACCGAGGAATATGCGGAGGCATGTCTGCAACAGTCAACTGGATCAGCAATTTGATTGTGGCACAAACATTCTTGTCAATCGCAGAAGCTGCTGGTACAGGAGTGACTTTCTTGATTTTGGCGGGAATTGCCGTTCTAGCGGTTATCTTTGTGATTATGTTTGTCCCTGAGACTCAGGGGCTAACGTTTTCAGAAGTTGAACAGATTTGGAAAGAGAGGGCTTGGGGAAATAACAGTGGTTGGGGCAGTAGCAGCGATAGCAACAACATGGAGGGGTTACTCGAGCAGGGATCTCGGTCGTAAGGATAGTGAATGGGTCATGCTCATACGTTGTGTGGTATCACAGACTAAACCAATATTGGTTCCGGTTTATCTCAGTGATATGTATGTGATGTTGTTGGAACTGTAATGTGTTAAGAGCTGTGTTTGTTAATAAATACGTTTAGGGTCCACTTTGGTTGGATTTCAATCTTTTCGATATCTTAAAGACGTTTCAGAGATTTCTTGTCTACAAATCTCTATATGATGCATGTGTCTATGTTCAAAACGTTGCGCATAGAAAATTCGACAAGAGCATTGAATAGATGAATGTTGATTCACAAACATAAGACTTGTCATAGGAACTGCGTTGTTCCATCTATCTTCTTCTTCTGTTAAATTATAACAAATATGTTCTGTCTTGTAGACACAACATTAATTGATTTGAGGAAAACAAAGGGAGACGAAACAGAAACATTTATTGAATTTGGACACTGCAATAAAATTAGGGACATCAAAGGGCCACCAAAATGTATGATTGGATATTGTATAACGTATCATTTGTGTTGTGTTGTCTTATGTGTCACTATAAAATGTAGGTTTTGTGATTTGGTAATTCAAGTATTACTTTTATGTCAATTGTGATTTATTACTTTAATCATCTGTCTTCCAACTTTTTTTTTTGTACTTATCTGAAATATACAATCCTCTTATAGATATGGTATATCTATCTAGCTGCAATGGGTTCCATTAAATTTCCTTTGCTGTCAAAGTTTCTATGACATAG
The DNA here is from genome assembly GCA_000218505.1 of Schrenkiella parvula. Taxonomy (NCBI): domain Eukaryota; kingdom Viridiplantae; phylum Streptophyta; class Magnoliopsida; order Brassicales; family Brassicaceae; genus Schrenkiella; species Schrenkiella parvula. The sequence goes on along the minus strand of AFAN01000073.1, from coordinate 38,186 downwards.
ATAGACTTTCTCGACAAAAGTTGACTGTAATCATTTCTTCAGTCGTATATATATAAAATCGACTTTGGGTGAATATAATTTTGTAGCTAGCTACTTTTAAATGTACATAATAACACCATTTGTTCTCTTATAAAAGTTTGAAGTTTGGTCTAATTCCATAACCTATGATATTTAATAAAAAAAAGAATTTAATAGCTACGATTTTATTTTTTTGTATAATCACAGTATCGCCCCCGTGATATATGAAAAGTAAAAATAGAAATGGTAAAAGAATAGTATGTGGTAAATGGACAAATGATAATGATGGAAGTGGGACCCAGGAGAACATGAATGTCGTGAAGACCAGACGAGAGTGGGTGTGAAATGTGGTGCTGATTAGTTGTTTGTTGAGCTGAAGAAGAAAAATAAAAAGAGAGAGAGTGACACGTGAGTTGTTGGGTCTCTTCTTGTCTTTTTTAGTGGGCCTACCTTAAAGCCCTAAGCCCTTTAATTTCTTATCGTTAACTATCCACGTGGCACCTCCCCTGCCTTTTGTCTTCTTCTCACGTTCACATGTGTGTGATTGGTGATTCTCTTTCTCTTCCATTTCCACATTTATAATCCCTTACCTTTCCACATGCGTTTGTTATTTGCTTCCATCAACTCAATTATTGAATCACTATTTTATAAATAATAAAAGCAACAAAACTTAGATAATAATATAAAGAAGAATAACTCACTAGTGTTCTTTTTTTTACATTAATTTACGATACCAAACTTAATCATTTGATTGTTGTTGATCCAAACAAACTTTACTTGATAGTTATCATAAAGAAAAAAAAACTTATTTGCTTTGTACCTCGAGATCATTCTCCCTTTGGATCTTACGTTACATCATGCACTAGGGCTTAGACGCTTATTTAATTTGCGGTCAATTCAACCATAGTTACTTTTTAATATATATGAGTGTGATTCAAAAGACTTATAAAACTATATATCATATATGCTTATTTTATGAAAGTTACTGGTCAGAAATGATATTATACGTTGCTTGAACAGGAGCAATTTGAAACGAATGTATAGACATTGGAATTGCTTAAATTAGTTTTCAATGGTTGATATGTTCACTTTGTTCGATTGGTATATATATGGAACGAGTCAACCCTATGATAACAAACGTCTAAGACGGGTTATACGGTTCAAAACAATTGTGTTTTATAATTTGAATGGTCTTAGTGATAATGTATTCTTTTGGAAGACAGTTCTATATAAATAGATATATGATATACTAATCTCAAGAACCTTTACTGATTTCACACTAGTTACTACCGAAAATTACATATCATTTTAACGTTTTCTACGTATCAATTCAAATCAGCATCGTTTTTTCAGTGAGCAATAATAGCATTTATGTTAACATTGTTCGCAGCAGCACCATAACTACCACAATCATTTTGAGCCTTTCGTTCTATATGGACAATAATAATACGGGAAACTAAACCATTTCTCTTCTCGTGCTTTTATGTTGACTATGTAACCCACATCCCTTGAGGAAACATAATGGTATGCCATCTATTAACATGTCATGTCAACAACCACCATGCATGATTCATCATAATAAGTAGGTCATCATATATATATATAAACATGACACGTTTGTCTCCATTTGACGCCGGCGCACCATATATCAAAGTCACGTTAATTTGTCAATGAAGCCAATTAGCTCATCAAAAGCTGGACCACGATCGTTTTCTTTCATCTTTTATTTTTTCCAACAGAAATTTCGAGAAACAATCTTGTTTTGGCTTCTACAATTTTTTCTTCTTTGTGATTTTTTTAAAATTTAATATTTAGCTGTTCACAGCAAGGAGTTTTCGAAAAATCCTGTTAAGATTGTTTAACCATTTATATATTAACAAAACGGAGCATATGACTTGATATAACAATCAATACCTAGTTTGATATAGTCGTTGTTATGGATTTTAGGAAACACAGCTAATTAAAACAAAATGAAAAACACAGCAACTAATCTAAAGAAACATATTCATATAATTCAAACATTAATTAACAACTGAGCTAACTCTTCTTGACTCTTCTTGACTCTTCTAATTTTCTATCTTTTACAAATAGATATATTTAACAGACATATATTTTCTAAAGTGATGTATCAAACATGATATTTTTTATTAAAAACCTCAGTAAAATAAGTAAAATAACTTTAATACAATAAAAAAATCCTTAGATAGGTGGCTATACAATAGGGAAACCGATGTATGCAATTTATTTTACTTATATACATCAATGATTCAAATGATTTCTTCTCGATTTGGTAACCGACTCTAATAGTCGTTCCATTGATTTGCTTCCTCTCACTAACATTTGTCGATTAGGCTAAAGAAGATTTAATAATCACACTTTCTATATACTTGCCAATATCTACAAAATAAGATTAAAAAAGACAAAATGTTGTTTGTGGAATCTAAAGTTACTTGTCGTATTAAAAAATGTTTATAAGTCGTAGGGAAATGTAAAACTGACGTGGCGCATCTCGAAGCCAACGACTTATGGCACTGGCAGGCCGAAGGTGAATTGTTTATAATTTAGATTTGTAATAATTAAATGATATAATAGCTTAATCTTTCACCTACACAGTTCTCTATTAAACTAATTATAATACTCATATTTCTCTGTTTAATAGTTGTTGAGTGCAAATGTATTTCAGTAAAATAATTGAAGCAACCTAACGAGTTTGGAGCAACGACTTCTTGTTGCGGCCGCGAGAAGTTAAAATATCAAATTTTATGCATATATAATACTGTGACCAACACACGTAATATATATACACACAAGCATTATTAGATGGATTAATAACTTTGAGAATTGTAAAAATCAATTTGTCGTTTTTAGTCATACTAAGTTCGTAATGATGTGTAGGATGATACTTAATATCCACACGCAAGTTAAATATAGCTTCTAAACAACAATTTGATTGATGAAGAAGTAACTAAAATACAACTGGGATACGAAAACACATAATGTCCGATTCGTTTTTATCGTTCTTTTAGATAACCAATTCGTTATGTGTTTGCTCTCGTATTAATACAGTGCAGAAAACTTTTAAAATTGTAATTAGAGATAATTAATTATACAAAATGATTTTCACAGTTAAAATAATTAATTTGCTAAACAAAGCGGTGGGAATAATTGGTGAAAAGGTGCTCTCTGACGACGATTCGTTGATCTAGATTCTAGGCGCACATGGTGGGCCCCAATTTTCCGGCCCAATTCATGGTAATGATGATGATCATCATCATATACAACCACATACATAACATACATTAATACATACATCGATTAGTAACCACATGATTAAGAAAGAGACAAGAAATAATTGCCGCCCGTTGGTAGCTTTATAAGCACCTCTTCACCTTCTTTCTCTCTTCACTTTCTCTTCTTTAACCTTTCTTCTCACTTTCTCTCTGCAAAAACAATTTCTCCATTAAAAAAGAAAAAACAGAAACTCACAATGTGCGACTCTGATTTTCTCTCTCGCTGTTCCTCCTATGAGACAGACGTTGATTCCGACTCCGAGATCTCGAGCTCCAGCTCTTGCTCCTCGTACAGTGAATCTGAGGAAGAGATCGACAATGGCTTTGGTGGTGATTCGAAGAAAGAGACGAAGAAACTTGAGAAGAAGAAGAGCAATGTGTTGTTGGAAGGTTACGTAGTAGATGCGGCGGTTGATGATGATTTAAAGAGGACCAAGAGTTTAACCGACGATGACCTCGAGGAGCTTAAAGGTTGTGTAGATCTGGGTTTTGGGTTTAACTACGAGGAGATTCCTGAGCTTTGTAATACTTTACCGGCGCTCGAGCTTTGTTACTCCATGAGCCAAAAGTTTATGGATCAAGATCATCACCATACTTCGTCGCCGGAGAAAAAATCGCTGATGATGCTTGAGTCTCCCGTCAGTCCGATTGCTAGCTGGAAGATCTCTAGTCCTGGTAAGCCGTAATTTTCAAAGTTTTAACCTTTTGTTGCGTTTCAGGTTTACTTTTTTTTTCAGACAGATTTTCTGACTATAATTTGGTTGAAATGTTTTGAAAAAAACAGGGGACAATCCTGATGATGTCAAAGCAAGGTTGAAATTCTGGGCACAAGCTGTGGCGTGTACCGTGAGATTATGCACTTGAGAAGAACTTATCTTTGGGGAAGATTTGGATTTTAAGCTATCAACGCTTGATGAGTCGATTGATGGGGGAAGATGACGATGAACAAGACAATTTGCAGGAGTGATATCTCTTTATATGCTGTTCTGTTCAGCTTTTGAGACTGACCTGCTTGAAACACCCATTGTTGTATGAGCTTTTTGCTTAGGGATGTATAAAAAGCTTAATGACCAAGGAAGATTTTGCTAGGAAATTTGTTGTAATGCATTTATGTAAAAGCAAATAAATAAAAATTTATTCTTTTGATGAAGATTGGTACCAAGAACACTCTGTTTACAAGAAAACGATTCACACTGATAGAATCAAATTCGCAGAATTTCAGACAAGCATACAGGTAAAGAATCAGAGTAGAAAGTGGCTCTCATTCTCAAACTCGAACATGTTCGATGCTTCTGCTCTCCTGTCCTGCACCAAATCGGTCCACATTATGTTCCCTTTGTTGTCTCCATAAGCATTTTCCAAAGAAAAATATTGTTGATTCTTGGCCTTCATCAAAAAGTGTACCACTTTCACAAGATTCTGTTGCTTCTATCATAGAAGTTCTATGTTTCATCCGTGAGCTTGGAGGAGTTATTACAACCTAATTACCCCAAAAAGTTTGGCAACAGTTGCATTCCAAGTTTCTAACTACAGATATATGTTCACATTCCACATAGCACTTTATCTAATCTACATAACTTTCAACCTACGAATTGGTTTCTTGTCTTAATCCCGAGAGGTAAAGGAGATTATCTGATTGAGATAGATATCTTTGGGGGCTAGCTCAAAAACTCACCTTCAACTTTTCTGTTCAAGCAGATGCCAATAGCTTCTCTATGTCTTTCTGCAAAAACAAGTACGACAAAACTACATGGTGAGATCCTTTAGTTGTTATATAAATGAATAATGTCAATGTGTGTGTGTGTGGGAAACTTCTACTAACCTCAATCTCAAGAGGTGATGTTGTTGGAGCATATCGATCCACAACATTTCCTTGTTTGTCTACCAGAAACTTTGCGAAATTCCACTTGATAGAATCCCCAAACAATCCGCCTTTTTGTTCTTTTAAGAACTTGTAAAGAGGAGCAGAATTCTCCCCATTCACTTCAATCTTGCATCAGAGAAAAATAAGTATCAACTACGCAGCTAGGGCAACATGTGACAGAAACTGAGAGACCAGTTCAAAAGTTCACGAGACCTTGTCAAAGACGGGGAATTCCGCTTTGAACATTGTGCAAATGTTTTCCTTAATCTCCTTGTTGCTACCTGGCTCTTGACTGCCAAATTGGTTGCAGGGGAACGCTAAGATCTCAAGCCCTGCGTGAAATGATGCTTCCCTTAATACTTATTAATGTTCCATTAGTCACAAGCCTAAGAAAGCCACAGCAAGAGTAAGAGACGTACCCTTAGTTTTGTACCTGGCATACAAAATGTTCAAATCTTTGTAGTTTCCATGTGTTAGACCACTGCTCATTCATCACAACAAGATTATAGATATAAAAAAAGGTTGGCAATACAAAGACACATTATACGCAAAGCTTATGTTGGTCAATGTATCACAATCAGTTAATATTGTCGAGTTGGCATCACGAATGAGTTCTTCCAATCCTGACAGAAACTATAAATGATGCAAAAGAGTCCGACCTCACGAAACGGTTGGAATAGGACAATGCTGTTTGTGGGGATTTAGGAGTTGTGAAACACATTTCTGGATTAAAAAAAGTTTGTGTGAAGAGAGAATTATGAAAAACCAAAACCTTAAAAGCTTACCACTTAGAGGCTACATTCACAATAAGAAGCACCTTTCCAGTGAACTTGCTCAAACTCACATCATTCCCTTCGATGTCCTGCACTTTCAATTAGAGAATTTGATACTGTGTTATGAACTTACGATTTGAATAACTTTGTAGAACTAGTTAACCACAAAGATTAACATAAACACCGTACAGATTCTTGAAATATTCAGTTAAAACACACACACAAAAAGAGCCATTTTTCTCATATAACAGTAAACATTTAAAGTAGTAACCAGTTGTACTGAATTAGTAATCAAGACATTCTCGTCTAGCTGCTACAAAATTAGCATCATTTCCCCATGATCTCCCCTTAAAAATCACGTCTTTGTACTGAATTAATAATCAAGACCTTAAAAGTAGAAAACGAAAGCAATGTCCGATCGTTTAACAATGGCCGATAAGAAAGAAACTAAAGTGTATCCAGCTAAGAACTAAACATAATCGAGGAATAAACAATTAGCAAGTGAATTTCGTAGTTTACAGCTGATTAATATATACCTTAACGGAGATGTGGTAGATGGAGCTGTACGATTGTTCCACAATGGCTGGAGAAGGCAGGGACCTGTAAAGGTAGAAGACAAAGGCTAGAGGCAACAAGAGAATAAAGACCCAAGTGCTTGATCTAGGCATCGAGACAATTTCTGTTAGTCTTCTCGACGACGGGACTGAAGAAAAAAGTTCCAAAAGAACACAACACAACAAGCTTGTTGACTTAGAAAATCGATAACAACAGTCGCCAGATTTGAAAGTTAAAACTTTAATGGGCTTTTACATGGGTTACGATTAGTTAATAGAATTTACAATGCTCACTAATCATGTCATTTTTAGAACATACATGTCAACCGATAAAATTCAAATGAAAACTACGACTGTAATAAACTCTGTATCTAATTTAAAATCAGCAATATGACTCCTAATTCGTCAGTTTGGATTTATACAAGAAAATCAATTTTTTGATCTTCTTAAGGATGCGAAAGCCTTAGATTTGTACTTGGCATACAAAATGTCAAACATCTCTCTATCTAGAGAGCAACAAGTAGGCGAGTGGTGTTCCTTGTTCCACCTCCGTTGCCATCTCACTAGACCAAAGTTCGAACGCTGTAAGTATCTCTACCAATTGCAAATGTCTAATAGATGGAAGATTTATGTTTCTACAGATGAAAATTCATTTGCATAGATTATATGGTTTGAGGGATATTTTGCATTATTCACTCTAATTATCATCACATTGGGAACTAGGAATAATAATAAAGTTTACTTCAGGATAAAATCTACGGAATAAACAGTGGTATCACTAAATCGTCCAATCATGCTACATAGTGAAAAGGTAGCTACTTCATACAGTGTCCAAGCTTTAGTGAGAAGCAGAAGCAACTTTCTCGCAATTTTCTGATTCAGAATCATCTTCCGAGAAACTTGGGGGTTTAGGAGTGAGTCCTAGCGTCTTGAACATCAGCTGGTCGGCGTCAAAATCATTGTTGGGTGTTGTTAGAAGCTTCTCTCCAGTGAAGATAGAGTTTGCACCAGCAAGGAAACACAGGGCTTGCTCGGGCATCGAGAACCGGACTCTACCCGCAGATAGCCTCACCATTGCTTTTGGCATCACAATTCTTGCTGTTCCAATCATCCTGACCATTTCCCATATCTCAACCGGCTGCAAATAAAATAAAATAAAAATTACTCGAGTTTTAAAGCCATTTACTACTAGGTACTTGAATTTTGTGTTTTTAGTGTGTGGAGATACCTTCTGGTTTTCAAGAGGAGTGCCTTTCACTGCAAGCAAAGCATTAATGGGAACACTCTCAGGGTGAGAAGGAAGCGTTGCCAGTGTTTGTAATAAACCTACTCTGTCCTCCTCTGCCTCTCCAAGCCCTATTATTCCTCCTGTTTATCGGTAAAAAGCAAAACACCTGAGACCATGTTCGTTTTTCTTAATCTATTGGATCTATCACATAAAATGAATATTAGGGAATCATGAGTCTTGTGATGAAGAAAGGTTTCTGTCCTCTATTTTGCTAGAACTGAGGCATACACGAATAAGAAAACCTTAGATTTCTTTTTGTTTCATATCAAAGTTACCTGAACAGACATTGATTCCAGCTTCACGAACATGCTCAAGAGTTTCAAGGCGCTCGTCATAACTTCTAGTAGTGATAACGTTTGGGTAGTACTCTCTTGAAGTATCAAGATTGTGGTTATAAGCAGTGAGGCCAGCCTTCTTTAGCTGTAGCGCTTGTTGCTTCTCGATCATGCCCAATGTGCAGCACACCTCCATCCCCATGCCTCTGTTGTAAAGTGAGAGCCCAGAAATATAATTATAAAGATATTACAACGAAGAGAACATATTCAACATCATTTCCATTCTTCTGACACATAAAACAAACACAAAATGAAGTCCAACTTAAAAAGTAATCCAAGTTCTCAAGATATTGCCAGCAATATAACAATATGGGTACCTAATTTCTTTGATGTACTCAAGTATCTGGTTGAAATTGGTTTTCCGCCCTACTGTATCTCTCCATGCAGCACCCATGCAAAAACGTGTGCTACCAGCTTCCTTTGCCTAACAACACATTAGATTGTTAAATTTACTTCAGAAGAGCTCATCACATCCTCAAACTGATTCATTAAAACAATCCCAATATCCTAGATTGTCAGTTTTCATCATCATCCTCACGCTTGATGATTTATAGTTTTAAAGAGTAAATAGAGTTGCTACACAATGTATCTTAGAATCCTTGGATCGAGCTCAGATTAATAAAACAGACCGGAGTAAAAGCAAATGATGATAACAGGATTATATTAAGAAACTCCCGGTTCACTTGAACATTCCTCATGTTACTTATTGACACATTGTGCTACAGAATATACATTGAGCAAATGAATCGACAAGGAAACAGCTAACCTTCTTTGCTGCATTAATCACAGCGTCCTTGGACATAAGTCTTTGGGCCTTGACTCCAGTGCTATATCTGGAGGACTGTGGACAATATGAACAGTCCTCACTGCACCCACCAGTCTTTATGGAGAGGAGAGTACATTGCTGTACTTCCCTGAAGTTATGAACATGTCTATGAACCTGAGCCTGAAACCCCCAAAGAGCCCACAAAATATATCATTACCAAGTAAAAGACAAAGAACAATGAAAACCAGCTTTGCAACCAAATGAAGAATGCCGATCCGTACAGCAAATCAAGAGACTTAAAACAAAAAACTTTTTGGAGTACACTAAAATCTCAGATGCAAATGTTTCCGCAGATGAATTCGAGCCAAATGTTAACGCAGATGCATTTCAATGATATTAAAGTTCAGCAAAAAATTTCTCTACTCAAACAAACATGTTCCCGGTCAAACTCAAACTTAAAAAAATCGACACTTTCCTACGATTTTACTGTAATTTGACAGAAACCGAGCTCCACATTTATGAATCAGAGGAGCTAGAACAACAAAGAGAGGAGTGAGAGAGAAAAGAGTGGAAATTTACTCCATGGAAGAGGAGGTCAAGAACAGGAGAATCATAGACGGCCTTGATTTCATCTCTACTCCAGTCATTTCTGGGACCTTCCCGAATCGTCCTTTCAGCTTCAGCTGAAGCTGCGGATGAAGACGAGTAAGAAGCAGATTGCCTGACCGAGACAAAAGGTCTCAATTGAGATCGAAATACAAATCGAGCAAGCATCATTTTCTCCTCCCTCCTTTGGTACAACTTTCTCTCGATTTGCTGTTTTTGCGCTAATCTTCAACTTCAGTCACCCCATGAGTCACCTAACAAAAAACCACCGTTGGAATTTCCGCCTTGGGTGGGTCCTAGGAAAGAGATAATTTTTAATGATAAATCACAAAAATGGGCTATAATGGGCCTCATGCAGACACTCTATTGGGCCAAAAATAGTAATCACGTAAGCGACGGCGTTTGCTTTATTTCAATTCGCTTTCTAGACTAGCCGGAGCCGCCGTGAGAGAGAAGAGGGTGGAAGAAATGAGCGGCGGGGGAAATAACGTCGTGAACAGAGTGTTCTATGCGACCTCGTATCATCCGATTCAAGCCGGGAGTATCGACGGAACCGACGTTGCGCCACATGATAACGGTGTCCGTCGAGCTCTCCTCTGTTATAACGCTGGCCTATGTAAACTCTCTAATTCTCTTTCTCTTGCGCTTTCAAATTTTATTGCTTTGTTTCTGAATTGCATATTTTTTTGTATGTTTTTTGGGTTTGGAAGATGACCCCTCTGGCGATTCGAAAGCCGCCGGAGATCCATACTGTACCCTCTTCGTGGGTCGACTCTCTCATCTTACTACGGAGGATACTCTTCGTGAGGTAAGGGTTTATGCTGTGTTCGTGCGTTCGATTAGATGATTAGAATTGCATTTAGTTTTAACTTTCTTCGCACAGATGATTATGGATGGTTCTTCTGTGCAGGCTATGAGTAAATATGGCAAGATTGAAGGCTTGCGCTTGGTCAGACACATTGGTAAGGCTTTGCAGTTGTTCTGCTTACCATACGAGTTTAGGGAATTTATGATCTTTCTTCTGTTGGCTTGTTGGCTCTTCCAAGTTATCGTCTTAGCATAACTGTATTGACTACAGAGGTCCCTCTCTAATTTCCACATTATCTTCTTTCCTTTCTATAGTGACGGGTGCCTCACGAGGATATGCTTTTGTGGAGTATGAGACTGAAAAGGAGATGCGACGTGCTTACGAGGTACGGTGATGCTAATTTGCTTCTTTATTATTATTTTTTTTTATCTCTTGCTTTGTTCTGTAAAGCTGTTTGAAATCCATATATATGCTGTTTCTGTAAAACAGTGGAGTTTGGTTGTCAAAATGGAATGTTCTTTCTGGTGGTTTTACAGGATGCTCATCATTCATTCATCGATGATCGAGAGATTATTGTGGATTTTAATAGGCAGCAACTGATGCCTGGATGGATACCGAGAAGATTAGGTTTCCCTTTCTTCTGCTCTTTTCGCTAATTATTGATTCTCCATAGGAGTTCGATCTTCATCCCTTAGATTAATAAAGCCTTCTTCTCGCGAAACAGGAGGTGGACTTGGTGGTAGGAAAGAATCCGGGCAACTTCGTTTTGGAGGACGAGAAAGACCATTCCGTGCTCCATTGTATGGTTTTGTTTTGCTCGTCCTTTTAGCCTGTTCCAAAGATATATAACCAGCAGAAGATAGTTGTCATGAATTAGATATTTACCAACTCATGAACCTTTTGATTATCAGATTCCTTAAGACCACATTTAACTGTGCATTCTGTTTGTTATAACATCAGGCGGCCAATCCCTCATGAAGATTTGAAAAAGCTCGGCATCCAGCTTCCACCAGAGGGAAGATACATGTCGCGCATGCAGGTCTACTATTTCTTTTATCTCCGCTACTACTTTACATTTCCTCGGACTTTTATCTCTGTTTTGTTTTGATGCTATTTATATCGGCTCTTTTGTTCATGTTTCTTGTGCAAGAAGTGGCATATTGATGTTTTGTTCAGTGTTGTTTAGATACTTATGATTTCAAGACTAAAGTCTTAACACATCAAAAACTTGCTTGTTGGATGTAGATCCCATCACCTCCTAGGAGAAAAGGAAGTGTGTCCGATAGAGAGGAAGGATATTATGGGGGAAGGAGTTCTGTAGAAAGGGAAGAAGAGTTTAAAGAGCAGAGGGGCCATGTCAAGAGAGAAGGGTCTTATCACAGTCACAGGATAAGCTCTCACACACAAAGTACCCGTAGAAGACACAGCAAAGACAGAGAGGACCGTTCCAGAATAGAGTCTCGGTCTGACAGAAAAGAGAGATCACGAGGGATGGAAGATCAATATGGTAACAATGACGAAGTTTCTGGCAGCAAAAGAAACCATGGAGAAGAGCGTCCTCAGAAACGTCATAAACACAGGCGTTCCCACCATCATAGGAGGTCTTCTAGTCGGGATCTTCATTCTTCTGACTGAATCTGTTAAGGTTCTGTGGGAGATAGAGTCCTCAAGAGTCTTTTCGAAGTGCATGATTTTGAGGGTTCATCGCCGATTGTGAAAAAATTATTTGTGAGAGCGAATTTGTAAGTTTTCTCAGGCCGTAGATAGCTTATAGTATTTGACAGTGGAACTTGTTGTTCGTTAGGCTAGTTGCTGTATTTAAGAAACCATCATAACACAAGTGCCTTGGTGTTATAGGTATGTTTTCATTAATACTTTGATTTTTCACTGAACCGGTCATTAACACAAGGAAGAAACCGACTTTTCTCACAACAATCTGATGCAAACATGAAACGATGCTAAGCGATACTCAAAAACTGAGTTTTTATGCTTACCAAGAGACCAACTAGAGTGAAAAAAGTTAATGAGCTCTTAGACTGAGCCGAGACAGCCTTGGAAACACAATTAGGCAATACACAATACAAACTAATGCTCCAACAAGAACCTGCCAAGGGCAAGGAGTGTGACTGAGCAGAAAGAAAATAAAATGCGAAGGACCAAGCAATTCCTTTACTTTTCTTTGCACACAGACTTGAGCTACGCACACAAGTTGGACCGCTTATTTACAGCACGATCATTTCAGTGTTTTCGACTGAACTTAAGCTATGCACAGAAGTTAGAGACGGCTTAACACCTTGTGAGCTTCGGCTACAAGAAGACGTAATTGTCATGAGCTGATAGGCTTGTCGTCGCCCATTCTGTACTTGAAGCTAAAAGGATTTGACTCAAGCAATTATACAAGACAGAAAGTTGGATGGTTTCAGTTGAATCAATTATGTAGTTTCGTTCCGTTTGCTAGTAGTAGGAGACTGCTGCGCCAAAAACTGTAGCTATTATTTGGTCCAAGATAGTGTATATGTTCATCTCTTGAGGAGTTCACGAGGTCACGGATAGAGTAATTCATATTCCTTTGATCACTATTGCGCCTCATATACGTCATAGCAACACGGCCTCTCTCTGGAGATTTTTACAATCTCCCGTTTCTACAACCAAACACAGTTACGTTCTTAGGAACGACTGTAGTATCGTTAATTGCTCGTCTTAAAGTTCTCAAAGTGTAGATTTTTGTCTCATTCAGCTTCTGTTATTGCTACCACTTTGGTTAAGATCTTGAAACCAAGCATTATCCCAGATGAATTACAATATTCCGACACCAAAAATCAGATAACATTCGTCATTTCTGGATCAACCAAATAAAACCTGAACGATGTGTAAATGACTAGATAAAAAAGAAAAAAAAATGTAGCTGCTTTAAATTTGGAGGAAGCCATGAGAAGACATCAGATCAAGACTAGCCTCCAATCGTGATAAGAAGCTTAAAAGACTTTGATATAGGCACCATGCAAAAGGTTGCTCTGCTGTTTCTTATTAACCCAACAAGCACCCGTGTCTGACTTAATGCCATCAAAACCAGATCCCAAACAAACAACAAAAACTCATAAAATAATAATTGTATCCGAGAGTATTGTATCATGAAAAAATATAGTTTTCATGGGTCTTCCTCTGGCAATTATGATCTGGGCTCCAAGCGGCAGTCAGATCACCATTAAAAGTGGCGCCTGCTGTTGACTCGTTAATATTGGAGCCCTCTTTCACATCAACACTAGATAAAAACGCATGGATCTATCCCAAATATATAAAACCAAACCCAGAAAAGATGACTCCAGTGGTGAGATAAGAGTAAGAGAGAATGGTTTTTATATATACGAGAGTGGCTGTGTGCAAAAACCCTAGCATTCACTCCACTCAGAGAAAAACTGGACTTTTGGATTCTTTATCGGGCTCAGTGTAAGCCCATTTTGGGCCCTCAATTATTAATTAAATAAACGCGTCGTTCCCCATCTCACACTTCCTTTTTTTTTTCCCTCCTAACTTTCTACTTTAGAATTGGGTTTTTCAAACCATGGTAAGTTCAATTTCTGATTTTTAAATAGATTCTTACCGTTTTATGTATGTATATCTCCTACACTATGGTTATTATTTGGTCATACACATGTGACCATAATGTGGCATATCGGCACTTTGTGCAATAAGTCAGCTAACGAATTGATAAGAAGTTGAATATAAAAACAATGATATATTCCTTTATAAATCGGCATTCATTGCTAAACCAAAATGTAAAATTAACGATTTTTTAAATAACGGCAGAACAAGAATAGGAAAACCTAACTCGAAAAACCAATAAATTAGGTTACTAGAGTTTGAGGGATTTGGACGGTTTGCTTGATGAAAAAGCATACAGAGATAGAACCCAATTTGATAACCAGATTGCTTGTGGAAGAAGTAACTAGAGAGTATGTAGTTGAACTCTTCGCAACTCATTGACGGTCATGTCTTGTCGAAAGCAACGAGACGAACTCTTCGTATCGAAGTGTTTTTTTATTAACCCAATTTTATATACCCACGCTTTGTCTTGCCAAAAGACTCAGTCAACAAATATTCTATTTCAATACCGAAAGAATTAAGAATAATTTTCAGTTAAATACCATCCACAACAAAAGTCTATATAAATTGTCTAAATTAGTAATTTACTATATTTGAAAACTTGGTTTAACATATAAATACACTAAGGGTTAAACACATGATCATCAACCAGAAAAGTTGAAGAAAAAAAAACAGAAAAACAAAGAAAAAAATGGCGTTTGAAAGGAAAACTGCGATTGTGTTAATCGCTATGTTTTTAATGATAATAGCAGTGACTGGGACCGAAGCTAATGGCCGAATTAATATCAGACGGAGCTTAAATGATTTTGGTGGCGGTTGCTGTAACGTGTTCATTCATACTTGTTGTTTTCCTAAAAATTAAAACTTAATTACTTTTAATTATATATCCTCTCATAATTCTTCCTATTTTTTATTTTCTTTCTATAAGGACTGATGAACTACTTAAATATTTAAATAAATGAACATTGACCATAATGTTTAGCAATGTAATTACATGACCTAAATGTGTTATTCTTCTTAGAGACTTGTTGATGTAACAAACCATATATAAAATTGCTGATAGCTACAATTGTTTTTTCTTAATTTTTTTTATGAAATATAAAAGGTAATATTCATCCATAAGAAAGTTTATCAAAAAGCATTATTTAATATCGTGTTTATACATAATTACAAATAAATATGTAAATTTGTGTGACTGTGAGGAAAATCTTTAAACTAAAACTTTTTAAATTTAGCATTGAACTCCATATAAAAGAAAAAAATTTCTCCATTAAAATCAATTTTCATCCACACTAAAAAAATTAAAAAATAAACATAAATACGCATATTAATTTTTGTTTTTTATAATAATATAATATATCTATATTATTGATATAATGTATTTATATTATTAATTTATTATTTAACATATCCGGTAATCATCCGATTATAACACAAATATATCTGTTTCTAAGTATTATTATGCTAATTGTACGAATCGTTTAATAACAATTATTACTGTAATTATTCACATTCGCAATCCCGTTTAAAGTAGTCGTATCGTAAATGAATTTGGTAGAGCTTGCTGCAACATGTTTATTCGTATTTGTTGTTTTCGTAAACATTAATTTAACTACTTTTAGTTATATATATGATCTCATAATTCTTTCCGATCTTTTTCTTTTCTCTAAAGAGGATTGATTAACTACCTAAATATTTAAATAAGTACCATTGAACATAATGTTGATAGCAATGTCTTTATATAACACAAATGAGTTATTTTTGGTTGCGTTTCCATTTGAAATAGCCGGTTTAGACCAGTACATGCTTGGAAGAGATTATTAGATAAGAGAGATTAATGAAGTTGCCACATCACTGCCGAGTCATTTCGTAGAAGCTTGTATACGAATGAATGCTTCATAGCCTTCATTGCTTTGTTCATCAATCCTCTTGCGATCATTCTAGTTTGAGTCAGTGATAATGCATAGATTCCTTTTAAAGCTGTCTTCCTCTTCTACTAATCCATTGAGAAACTCTAAGAATCAGCTGCGTTTGATTTTCCCTCTTTTACCTTCATCAATCACGTCGGATCCTCTTACCGCCTCTGGGTCTTCTCCTCCAAGGACCTCCAACCCTACTAATCGATTCCTTCCTCGATTTGGGAATCCTTATTCCGCCGATTTGTTTCGAAATTCGCGAGCTTTTAGCTCAAACTCGAGGAATTTAGGAGTAAACGGCAGTAGATGTATCAGCAGTGAAGCGGGAAGAGAGTCTATAGAGTACGATGTTCTGATAATCGGAGCTGGACCGGCTGGTCTATCTGCTGCTATACGATTGAAACAGCTGTGCCAGGAGAAGAACACTGATCTATCAGTATGCGTCGTTGAGAAAGGAGCAGAAGTAGGTCAGTTTTTTGCTCTTTCTCTGGCTATATGTATCTCTTAGATTCTTGAAACTGGTACTTTCGGTTGCATTAAACTATGGAATTTCGATTTGTAGGAGCACACATCATATCTGGAAATGTTTTTGAACCTTTGGCATTAGATGAACTTCTCCCACATTGGAGACAAGAACAGGTTTGTCTCTATCAATGCTTAAGGCAAAAACCAAATGCTTGTTTGGAAATCAACATGAAAGGCAATATTTTTGTTGTATCCTGGTCTGTCTGTTTGTAGGCACCCATTGAGATCCCTGCTTCTTCCGATAAATTTTGGTTTCTGACGAAAGACCGTGCAATCTCACTTCCTTCTCCGTTTGATAACAAGGGGAACTACGTTATTAGGTAGGCAGAGACTGAACATTTTACCACTGTTTATGTCCATTATGTATTTTCATTTTGGTGTTCATTTGACAAGTTTATTCGTTTGCTTTGTGCTTGTATATGCAGTTTGAGCCAACTGGTGCGTTGGCTAGGAGGAAAAGCTGAGGAGCTTGGAACAGAGATATATCCTGGGTTTTCTGCTAGTGAGGTAATCTTGTGCTTCCATTTGTGTATTTACTCTTGAAACCATTTGATGTTTTGCATAGCGAACGTTCTTATCAGGTGTTGTATGATGCAAGTGATAAAGTTGTTGGGATTGCAACCAAAGATATGGGAATATCCAAAGATGGTTCCAAGAAGGAGAATTTCCAGCCAGGCGTAGATATTAAAGGTCCCTTTGTCTCCTTCTCTCTCTCTCTTATCATCTATAGGAAGTCTCTTGTGTTAAGATGTGCTTTCGATACACAGGACGAGTTACACTATTTGCAGAAGGATGCAGAGGATCATTGTCTGAGGTCAGAAGAAACGTTCCTGTCACAAGATTCATGTTATTAACATGTATCTACTGCTAATGTTAACCATCTCTCTACTTAATTTTGGGCAGAAAATAATCAGAAAGTATAAATTAAGAGAAGAGGTTAATGCACAACATCAGACATATGCTTTGGGAATTAAGGAGGTAGCTACTTTTATCCTTGATCTAGCTGTAAATCGAATTCATGTTTGATTCCACAAATATTTTGGTACGTTGCTAAATAGTAGTTTTCTTTTCTTCCCCTCATATGATTTGCCTATCGAACCAGAAGTTTGTAACATCTCTTTAGAATAAGTGATTATACATTCTTTTTTATGGTTGGAGAATTGTTTCTCTATATTACTTTTGGTCTTTTAATTGCTAATACTTCGAGCTCAACAGGTTTGGGAGATAGATGAAAGCAATCATAACCCCGGAGAAGTTGTTCACACATTAGGTTGGCCCTTGGATCCCAAGACATATGGAGGTTCTTTCTTGTACCACATGAACGATAGACAGGTAACTCATTTCTCCCTTGGAAAATCATTTGGTACGGTTGAGAAAAATATTGTCTGTTTTCCTTCTAGTGGTGTCTTAATCAGTTGGAGTTTTCTTTTTAATCAAACAGGTTGCGCTTGGCTTGGTTGTTGCCTTGAATTACCAAAACCCCTTCTTGAATCCGTATGAGGAATTTCAGGTATGTCAGTTTATCATAATGATAAGACTTTTCATCGGTTACTACGAGTACCTTTCTAACAAACCAATTCAAACTAAAGTTTGATGAAGAAATCATCATTTTATCCTCCCAATAGAAACTCAAACACCATCCTGCCATTAAACGCGTCTTGGAAGGTGGTACTGTGCTTCAGTATGGAGCTCGTACTTTAAACGAAGGTGGCTTTCAGGTGAGTTAAGATTTCTCCCCTTTAGATATAACTGGTGCGTTGATTCTTTGAAAATCTATTTTTGGTGTAGCCATTTTCTAGAGCTTGTATATACATATTTTTGTTGTATTGTCTGAGAAATAAATTTTTCTGGATATCATTGTGAATAGGTATTTAAGTAGTTTGATATAATTTGTTTGGCATATTATGAGTCTTATGACACATTTGAACTTGATGCTAGTAAATTTCAGTCCATTCCCTATCCAGTTTTTCCTGGGGGAGCAATAATTGGATGTTCAGCTGGCTTTCTCAATGTACCCAAGATTAAGGGAACACATACCGCAATGAAATCAGGTAACATTATATCTTTGATAAAATACAGGTTTTTATATTGTCTCATCATAGAATTCTCATCCCAATTTTTTCATCAATATCTTACAGGAATGTTAGCAGCAGAGGCTGTATTTGCTGCACTTCATGAAGGTTTAAACATCAACAGATATTGGGACAACCTGAGGGATTCATGGGTGTGGAAGGAGCTCTACGCAGCTCGAAACTACCGTCCTGTTCGTAATATCATGAACTTGTATCAGCGCATATGGTTTTTTCTATCCAATTGATCTTTCCTGGAAGATGAATATCTTTATTTCAAATCCTTGCAGGCATTCGAGTATGGGCTACTCCCTGGCTTGGCCGTAAGTGCTATGGAACAGTAAGACTCAGCATTGATTCTCTTCTTTTAGTTGTCTTCTGTATGATCATTACCTCTTTGTTATGAGTGAACTGTTTATGTTTGATTATGCAGCTATGTACTGAAAGGAAAGGTACCTTTCACGTTGAAGCACGGGAAAGCAGACCACAAAGCAACATATGTAAGTAGCCAAGCACTCGGATAAACCATTATTATTTCAACTATGATGAGATCTAACCGTCCACTGAACACACTGACACTGATAAAAACACAACTAAAGTCGGGCTATATCTTTATGCAGCTTGCTCGGAAATGCAAGCCAATTGAATATCCAAAGCCAGATGGTGTTTTGTCGTTTGATGTGCCAACTTCTTTATACAGGTTTGTACCATAGCACAACTGCAGTATCTTTACAATGTAAAAGTACTCCTCCTACGGTATATATGAGCGGTTGCATCCTGAATGATGATGATAACAGGAGTAACACCAATCACGATCATGATCAACCATCTCATTTGCGTTTGAGGGATCCCAAGATTCCAGAAAACGTAAACTTCCCAGAGTATGCTGCACCAGAGTCACGTTACTGCCCAGCCCGTGTATACGAGTAATAACTTACATTTCTCTCTCTCTTCATATGCGATTTGATATATAGATTAATTTCCTCGAACAAGATATTAATCCTCGTTTGCGTATTGTTTTAAACCATAAAAAAAAGATATGTCGAAGATGAAGAGGGTAAGCCGAAACTGCAGATCAACGCTCAAAACTGTTTGCACTGCAAGGTATGCATCACTCCTCGACTTTTTGTTATTATGTTTAAGTATGTATAGTCATATGACTCGATTGAATTTGGAGAAAAGCTTAAAATCGTTGTTGTGGTGTTTCTATCGAAAAGGCATGTGACATTAAAGATCCAAAGCAAAACATAGAGTGGACAGTGCCTGAAGGTGGTGGAGGCCCTGCTTATTCCCTCATGTAGTCAACAAATCTCTCACTTCACCACATCCCATAAAATAAAAGAGACTCACTCAACTAAATCATGTTTTGTCTGAGTTTTTTAATAATGGAAAATGTATGTAAGCGTTAGTGTTTCGTTTGTTGTAAACTTTCATTTGACAATAATGGGAAGACGATAGTAGCTCCTAAAAGTTAGGTTTCTCGACCGAATTTTCCATCAACAATTTTGACATCATGCAGAGGATTTTTTTTTTAAAAAACATATGAGAACTCATTAGAGAAAAATAAAAAATTCAAAAATCACACTTCATTTTATATATGGATTTTCATGGTTAAATTCTGTTCTTTTTTTTTAAAGAAAAATTATAAATAAGTGAAAAATTATAAATAAGTTAAAATCCCGTGTGGGTCAGCTCGTGCAACTGAAGTGTAAGACTCTACAGTAAGCGAACCTTTTTGTTTTAATTTTTTCTTTCTCGACACACCGGAGCTGAGCACCACCGGCTCACTTGCTCTTCACGGTGAGTCTCTTAGTAAGTCAGTGAGATCATGCATAGGTTCGTACCTCGATTTGGGTATCCTATATCGGCTGAGCTGTTGCGAAATTCGCGAGCTTTAAGCTCAAATTCAAGGACTTTAGCAGTAAACGGGAGTAGACGTATCAGCATTGAAGCAGGAAGAGAGTCGATAGAGTACGATGTTCTCGTTGAGAAAGGAGCTAAAGTAGGTCTGTTTTTTTTTAAACTTTCTCAAAGTACTAATCTTGCAGTTATTTGGTCTCTCTATCTATCTTAGATTGTTCCAATTTTGTTGTCATATACATTAACTGAAGAATTTCGATTGTAGGAGCAACCATCATATCTGGAAATGTTTTCGAACCTGTGGCACTTGATGAACTTCTCCCACATTGGAGAGAAAAACAGGTTTGTCTCTATCTCTGTTTCTTTCCTAAGATTTTTTGTTCTATTCTCTATGCTAGGAATAAAATGTTTCTTTTGCAAAACTAACCCAAAGAAATTGATTTGTCGAGTGGGTTAGATTGTTATTACTTCTCTAATGTCGTCTCAAAACGTAAGTCTTCTCCATTTTCCTATCCCCTGATTGTCGATCTTCTTTCTTTTGCTTGTTTAGAGCTGCGTTGGACATAAAGGAGCTAAACTCTTTTATTTGCGATCGTATAAACATGGGTTAGACAACGATGTATACTTGTGCAACAATCAAATCAATGCTTATTTTGAAAAGGGTGATTCAGTCTCTGCGCGTAAGGTGTTTGACGAAATGACTCAGAGGAACTGTGTCACATGGGCATGTGTTGTTTCAGGGTATAGCCGGAATGGAGAACATAGGGAAGCCTTATTGTTCCTGAGAAATATGATCGAAGAAGAGGTTTTCTCAAATCAATACGCTTTTGCTAGTGCGCTTCGAGCTTGTCAGGAGTTAGATTCTGTGGGGATTCTCTTCGGGAGACAAGTGCATGGCCTAATGTTCAAATTGTCCTATGCCGTCGATGCAGTAGTTTCTAATGTCCTCATATCAATGTACTGGAAATGCATAGGCTCTCTTACTTGTGCTCTTCGTGCTTTCGATGACATAGAAGTAAAAAATGCTGTATCATGGAATTCAATTATATCTGTATTTTCACGGACTGGGAATTTGAGATCTGCGTTTAAGATGTTCTCTAGTATGCAATGTGATCATTCTAGACCAACCGAGTACACTTTCGGTAGTCTTGTAACTGCTGCTTGTTCTTTGACTGAACCAGATGTTAGTTTGCTCAAGCAGATCATGTGCACTATCCAAAAATCTGGTTTTCTCTCAGATCTTTTTGTTGGCAGTGGACTGGTGTGTGCATTTGCAAAGTCTGGCTCACTGAGTTATGCTAGGAAGGTTTTTAATCAGATGGAAACAAGAAACGCGGTCACCTTAAACGGTCTAATGGTTGGTCTGGTGCGACAGAAACGGGGAGAAGAAGCAACTAAGCTCTTTCTGGATATAAAAAGCATGATTGATGTTAGTCCGGAGTCATACGTAAATCTCCTGAGCTCATTTCCTGAGTATTCTCTAGCTGAGGTGGTAGGTCGAAGAAAAGGCAGAGAGGTTCATGGACATGTGATTACAACTGGTTTAGTTGACTTCATGGTCGGCATTGGAAATGGCCTTGTTAATATGTATGCTAAGTGCGGCTTAATAGATGATGCTAGACGTGTTTTCTGTTTCATGATGGAGAAAGATTCCGTCTCCTGGAACTCCATGATCACTGGTCTTGACCAAAACGGCCGATTTCAAGAAGCTTTGCAATGCTATCAAAGTATGAGACAACATGAAATTTTGCCTGGAAGTTTCACACTGATTAGTTCACTAAGCTCATGCGCGAGCTTGAGGTGGGCTAAAGTAGGACAACAGATTCATGGAGAAAGCCTCAAATTGGGGCTTGATATGAATGTTTCAGTTTCAAATGCGCTTATCACACTATATGCAGAGATCGGCTATCTCAAGAAATGCCGTAAAATATTTTCCTCCATGCCAGAGCATGATCAGGTGTCTTGGAATTCCATGATAGGAGCGTTAGCTAGTTCAGAAGGGTCAGTACCTGAAGCCTTGGCATGCTTCATCAATGCGCTACGAGCGGGACAAAAAGTTAATAGAATCACCTTTTCAAGCGTTCTTTCAGCTGTCTCATCCCTTTCATTCGGTGAACTGGGCAAGCAGATACATGCGCTAGCTTTCAAGTACAATATTACAGATGAAGCAACCATTGAAAATGCGCTTATTGCTTGTTATGGGAAGTGTGAGGAGATGGAGGAGTGTGAGAAGATATTTTCTAGAATGTCAGAGAGAATTGATGACGTAACTTGGAACTCGATGATCTCTGGGTATATACATAACGAGCTCCTTCCCAAGGCCTTGGACTTGGTGTGTTTTATATTGCAGACGGGTCAGAGATTGGATAATTTCATGTATGCGACGGTTCTTAGCGCGTTTGCTTCGGTTGCAACACTAGAGCGTGGCATGGAAGTGCATGCTTGCTCGGTGAGAGCTTGTTTAGAATCTGATGTGGTAGTTGGGAGTGCACTCGTTGACATGTACTCCAAATGTGGAAGACTAGATTATGCTTTGAGGTTTTTCAACACCATGCCTGTGAAGAATTCATATTCTTGGAACTCGATGATCTCAGGCTATGCACGACATGGGCAAGGAGAAGAAGCTTTAAAGCTTTTTGAAAATATGAAGCTTGATGGCCAAACACCACCTGATCATGTTACATTCGTGGGAGTCTTGTCAGCTTGTAGCCACGCGGGTTTGGTTAAAGAAGGGTTTAATCATTTCAAATCTATGAGTGAGTCCTTTGGCTTAGCTCCTAGGATTGAACACTTCTCATGTATGGCTGACTTGCTAGGGCGTGCAGGTGAACTCGATAAGTTGGAAGATTTCATCAATAAAATGACGATGAAGCCTAATGTTCTCATATGGAGGACTGTACTTGGCGCTTGTTGCAGAGCAAATGGTCGAAAAGCAGAATTAGGGAAGAAGGCAGCAGATATGCTTTTTCAATTGGAGCCAGAAAACGCTGTAAATTATGTGCTACTTGGTAACATGTATGCTGCTGGAGGAAGATGGGAAGATTTAGTAAAGGCGAGAAAGAAGATGAAAGATGCAGACGTCAAAAAGGAAGCTGGTTATAGTTGGGTCACCATGAAAGATGGAGTTCATATGTTTGTTGCTGGGGATAAGTCACATCCAGACGCTGATTTGATCTACAAGAAGATCAAGGAGCTCAATAAAAAGATGAGAGACGCAGGTTATGTGCCTCAGACAGGATTCGCATTGTACGATCTAGAGCAAGAGAACAAGGAAGAGATTCTGAGCTATCACAGCGAGAAGCTCGCTGTAGCTTTTGTTCTGACGGCACAGAGGAGCTCTACATTGCCCATCAGAATAATGAAGAACCTCAGAGTTTGCGGTGATTGCCACTCTGCCTTCAAGTATATATCAAAGATCGAAGAGAGACAGATAATCCTAAGAGATTCAAACAGGTTTCATCATTTTCAAGACGGTGAATGTTCCTGTAGTGATTTCTGGTGATTCCATGAGTCTCAAAGGTAGACCATCAACCTCAAATCGAGATTCTTTCCAATACTTTATTCATGTATGTTCTTCTTCAGACTCAACACTCGTTGGCTCAAACCATTGTTCTTCTGCTTCTGGAAAGCGAAGTTCAGATGCATCAAATCAGTGAGTTACATACAGTATATAAGTTTCTTTTCTGTTAAAAGTTGGAATTCGTTATATGCATTTCATTTATATATTAACCTTAAATTTTGTTTGGCAAGTTAATACTCTTTTTCTCTATTGTCGAAAAGATGTGGGAAGGAGCTCATATGATGATGAAGATACCAATCATGATCATGATCAAGCATCTCATTTGCACATGTGGGATCCCAAGATTCCAGAAAAGGTAAACGTTCCAGAGCATGCCGCACCAGAGTGACTTTACTGACTAGCCCGTACTAGTAATAACAGCCCTTTCTATCTGTCTCCATATGAACGTTGATCCATCGATTAACTTCCTTGAAGAAGATAATCATTCTCATTTGTGAATTGCTTAAAAAGGTATGTCAAAGGTGAAGACGGTGTCCCAAAACTGTAGGTAAACGCTCAAAACTGTTTGCACTGCAAGGTACGCATCACTCGTGAACTTTATGCACTATTTTTGTCTATTCATGTGACCCAATTGATTTTAGAGAGAAGCTTAAATCGTTGTTTTGGTCGTTTTATCTAACAGACATGTGACATTGAAGATCCAAAGCAGAACATAGAGTGGACAGTGCCTGAAGGTGGTGGAGGATAAATAGATGAGACAGCAACACCATATTTGTCTGAGTTTTTCAATAGAAAATGTATGTAAGCAATATTGTTTCGTTTGTTGTAAAGCTTTTATAAGTTTATTTTCACTTGACATTAATGGGTAGACGCAAGTACATTCGAAAGTTAAAATCAAAAGAAAAGCAAACAATAAAACTTGGTTTCTCAACTGAAGTAATTTTATCAATACTTTGACATCATGAGGAGGATTTGTTTTATTGAGAAAAAGGAGAGAACTACTTAGGAAAGAGAATTAAAGAAAAAGATCCAAAATCACATCCATTTTGTACAGCCTTTTCTTCCAAATGCTACAGCGAAGAAAAACAAAAAACAAAACGAAGACGACCTAAGAGCGTTTGGATGCGTCAGTAGGACCTAATCTGGTTCGGGCACTTGCGTCATCTTACAAAGCCTCTCTCTCGATTGACAGGATTTTGCCACCTGCACAGTTTCACGACAAGTATGAGTTAGCTATACGGCTTCTCTAGCTTCCTTCCTCCAACTTCAATTCACTTTTTCTCCAACTCATAAAGCAGACAAATCACATTGTTTGCGAGCTTAGGAATGATAGTGCATATGTATCATCAAATTGTTTTTTCTGACTTTTTCTTGGACAGCATTTTTTTGAGTCTTATCGAATTTTGGCTATTTGCTATCAGATTGTATGCTCAGAGCAACTTTCTCTCTCGTAAATAATTTAGCAAAATACTCTGCCTCTTATCATTAGAGGAGTGTTTTGTACGCTGAAGCAACGGTTTGTTATACTCTATACAAGCAATTAGAAACCCTAATCACGAAGTATATACATATCACATTTACCAAGCCAGAGTTTACAAACTGAAGGTATGCTCTACTAAGCAACTTGTTCATACGCACTCTCCATGAAAGCTCCGAGAAAACAAAGGGGATTTTAGAAGATGAAGTTCACATTTGTTAAGTACACTGCTATAGATTAGATGTTATGTATATACTACTAGAATAGAGGCACGGAAGAATGAAAGCAAGACGTACCAAAGTATGCTGCAATAAAAACACAAGCAACAAAGAAAAGAATTGTATATTCCACAAAGCCTAAACGCTTTTTTTCTTTCACAAAGCTTTAATTCCCTATATAAAAAATGCAGACTTAAATGCTTCACTTTTACTCAGATAACTCACCAGAATGTAAATAGCTTACAAGAAAAACGTCAGCGATCATAGGTATCATCATATGTGCCAACAAGCAAGGATCAGACTAGTATTTTGATAAAACATATGCTCATTCAACTCAAAAATCAAGCAGCGCAGAGAAGACGGAGATGATTACCTTCAACGATTATGATGGCCAGTGGAGCTCGTTTCAAGGCCCTTGTCCAGCCGGAGTACCTGAAGACGGTTGCTGCTGATTCTGCTTTATCTGGAAAAGAAGATTTGCTGCAAACTGTAGTGTTTTCTGGTATCTCTCGTCCTTCTCGACCTCCCCATCTGTTGTACCCTGACCAGCCCCAGAGAGCATAGGCTGCACCTGTGGTACTTGGCTTTGTGGCTCTAAGTTTGCCTTGTCAGCTGGTGGTTGCATGGCAGCTTGGAATTGGGAAGGACCTATACTACGCGCCTGATTTGTTGTTACATCATGATAGTTAGCTTGCTGATAACTTGGAACGGGACCATAATTTTGATTTGGTACGGAAGCTTCTGGTTGGTATTGCGGTGTCATGGGCTGAGAAACAGGATGATTTGATGAACCCTGAGTGTACATGGCATAATTATTATGAGCCATATTCGGTAACGGAGACATCTGAGGCACGTTAATAGATTGGCCTTGGTATTGCATGTTGCCATGGACCATTCCGCTAGAGTAGTTGGGGTTGGGGTTGTTTGAAGCTGGAGGGTATCGCGGAGGAGGAGGAGGAGGTAGTTGCCCGGCTGGATTGTACTGATTTCCATATTGTTGGAACGACTGATTTGAGGCATCATGGCTTGTTTGTTGATTTCTAATCCATGCTTGAGACGTTGCTTCACCATTGTACAGTCCATTGGACTGAGGTACTGTGGAAACAACTGTTGATGTGCCTGACATAGGTTGTTGACTCTCGGGGGCAGCAGGCTGAGAACTTGCAGGGAGAAAAGATGCCAGGGTGGCTAAAAGCTCCGGAGTTAAACTAACACCAGCTTGATGCGCTGCATTGGCAGGCGTTCTGAGTGGCTCGCTAGCCGATGGTCTTGAAGGAGCTGTCAACTGTTCGGGTGCTCCCCTATTGTAATTTTCCCGAGGATATAAACCGTGACTGGCATTGGCAGGTGAATCCCTGGCTTGATCCATATAAGGGAGAGGATTGGACTGACGCTCTTGTCTGTACGATGCTGCAACAGGAACGGCTGGTGGGGGCAACTTGAGAACAACACCATAAAGCCGTTCCGGACCGGACACTTTGAGTATATCAGTTAAGAAATCTGATGGAGGCACCAAGAATAAAGTTGTTCCATCATCTAATTTTGCAACGCCCGCCCGATTTTTTGAGCCAAGGTAGCGGAGAAATTCAGTGTAAGACGCAAAATCTTCTTCACTGTCTGGTAAGAAGAAAACTATCTCAAATCCAATGGCTTCAGTGTAATGTTTGGCGAGCATATTCAAACCAGTTCTTGCTGAACAATTCACGACCTCAGGGCTATAAATAAAAAAGAAACCAAAGTCAGCTATTGAGGGAAATGTCATCGGTTAAAACATGAAAAGAAAACATGTGGTGCTCTAAACACGAAACGTCAGAAGGTTTAAAATGTGTGTAGGTACTCACAGTTTAGTCTCAATCCCCTTTCCAATAGGGACACAGCGAGCACAACAGACGGGAGTTCCACCCTTGGCAATCATTCCTCTCCACATGAAATCAGAATCAGGGTAACCACGGATAGGCCTAGCACCAACTGAACCACGCCCAAATGGCCTCTCATCAACACCCATTGGAGTAAAAGCGTCCACCGATCCGTCTCTTCTGGTTCGTTTGCTTTCTCTGTCCACCTGAGAAGGATCATATCCTTCCCAAGAACC
Organism: Schrenkiella parvula; assembly: GCA_000218505.1. Taxonomy (NCBI): domain Eukaryota; kingdom Viridiplantae; phylum Streptophyta; class Magnoliopsida; order Brassicales; family Brassicaceae; genus Schrenkiella; species Schrenkiella parvula. The sequence continues at coordinate 10,604 of AFAN01000073.1, read as the reverse complement.
GGGGTTTGACCTCATAGCGTTCCTCATACCTTGTGCAGGAGATGGGAGGATTCCATGTCCTGTTGGAGATGGGAGTATTCCAGTTCCATTTGGAGACGGCCTCCTCCAGTTTCGTTCCTTACCAGCAACGTCATTGTATTCTGAACCATTATATGAACGCTCATTGCTACCTCTGAAGGGCCTCACAGACCCAGTAGAATGAGGAGAAGACGCAAATGAAGGATCATTGATGAACATATCTGGCCGTGACCGTTTCACACCAGAATAAAAACTAGTATCATCTTGCTCGTGAGGTATCTCATCGTTTGAGTACATAATTGTGATTCTAGGATCTTTGAATAACCTCCCCTGAAGCCCTTCCTTGGCTTGGCGAGCTTCCTCCACGCTCCTAAACTCCACAAGTGAAAAATGCCTTGCCGGGTAACTTTTTTTCCTCTCGATCTCACCAAAGAGTATCATTGCATTGTGTAGCATTTGCTCATCTATCTGAACAGAAGGAGGGTATCCAATCCACAGAACCTTACTTGGCTGGTCATCTCCTTTGGCATCTTCATATGAGTGAGGATACTGTAAGCGTATAACAAAACGTCAAAGCCAGTTAACAACATAAACATATCAGCAGCAACAAGAGACAAACTGCCTTTTAAAATTTAAGACGAACCTGCGGTTTATGATTCACATTGCCATTCCTGTTATCGTAAGAGCCAGCCCATTGTTCCTACAGATATAAGAAAATGTAACTTGATTTAAGAATAAAAAGTTTGAGTAGACTATACTGTGGAAGAGATACCCAGATATGAAATGCCGAAATTCTGATGCAGATCATAAAACTTTTTTTTAAATGGTTGCTAGAGCGTTTTCATAAGTAAAAACTAAATGTCACAAGAGTGCTTACTTTTTTTGGCCCTTGTGACCGGAGAAAATCAACGCGCAAATAGCTACCACCCATTCGCTTGCCATCCATGCTCCTTGCCTGTACGGCATCGTCAATCTCATAATAGTCAATGAAAGCTGTCTTGCGTTCCTTAAGAAACCTAAAATCCTTGATTTTTCCATATTTACTGAATTCTGCCTCCAGGTCATCCTTTGAGACACTGGGGCTGATTCCGCCCACCCATAGACTCTTACAAGGTTTTGCCTGCAGAAAAACAAAGGGTCCATAAGAAGCCGATAGGATAATATCATACCAAGCATAGAATGTCGAACATATCAAGCAACAATCATCAAGAAATTTAAACACACACCAAACAATAATTTCAAGAACACTATGTCACCAATCCATATTGATTCCTATCCTAAACACACAACATTCCTGCAAGGAATACATATCATCTTCCTCTCTGTCAATGGGTGTTAACAGTTTCTCCTGACTAAACACACATTTTGTCTGGAGGAGCAGCATGCCCGTTCCCAAAGCCGGGCAAGACGTCAACACTTTCTGCTAAGCATTCTTGTCTTTATTACTGCAGAACTGCCGGAATCTCAAACAAAACCAATCCCGGGACACTTGACAAAACCTCAAACCCGATGAGACCTAAACACTGTCTGGGAAGGAATCTTTTTTCTTGATCACTGCAGATTGACTTAGACGGAATATACTAAAACCCAGGAAATGGATTCTCGTGAAGAATTCAACTCCTAAGGGAACTGAGCTGGGAAAGACAGGATTTTACGTACGGCAAGAGAAAGAGGAATAGGCAGAATTCTCCAAATTGTCTGCTTCACGAGACATCACTTTCACTGATTTGAGTATATTATCTTTGACGTTTCTGATTGATTGAGGAAAGAGAGTAGCTGCTTAACAAACCACGACGCAAATTGTCTTCCTTTAACTTGGAGCCAAAACAACCAAATGCGCTACCACAATTACATGGAAAATACGACGACCCTGGAGTTATATATCCAGATCTTCCAGTAAGACCTGCTCTCCAAGAGCAATGCAGCTGCTAGCTCTTCGCCGTTATTCATACTTCTTCGCAGTATTTGTTTTCACATTAAACTGAACTTTTACAAACTCCCAATTTTCTGATTTGTTTGGCCATGGTCGATATGCTTTCCAAATTTCACCTAGCATTTACCTTGCGAAATTTTGTGGTGCTGTACGCAATTTCATTCATACTCAAGCTTGTGTGATTAACATGTAGTGGGGCTCATCTGGAGCGAACCTGAAATCAGACTACTTAACTCGGATGCAAGTCTGAAGGTACGCAGATGATATTGCAGACCAGAGCAATGATTACTGAATCAACATTTTGCTGCAAACTCGGAAGCGAGAGAAAACATGTGTTTGATGCAATTTGTTATATGGTTTGACACTCAAATTCTACAGAACACTCGAGATAACATCTCTGTGGATTACTTTGGCGCGAGTTTGATTAGATCGTTGAGATCATCAAACAAAACAAAAAAAGTAATTTGAGAAGTGCGTTTCTCTTTTTAGGTTTCGTCGTCAGGTTGTAAATCAGCCATGACACTTGACAAAACACATAAATCTAGGTTTTGGTTTTTATTCTGATTTGATTTTTACGAGGAAAACTCAGATTCAACAATTTTTCTGACTAAAAAGCATCAAACACAATCAACATATCTGAACCTAAAGTATGAATTCGCAAAAACAGTGTAATAATTGACAAAAGATGATCAGAGTTAGGGAACAAACGATGATAAAAACCTAACGAATCAAAGAGATAAGAACAAACCGGTCGCGCGTATTCAATCTTAATCTGACTTCCGTTCAAATCCGCCCCTTGAAGGGCCTCCTTTGCTGCGACCGCTTCCTCGACGTGTCTGTAGTAGATAAACGCGAAGCCACGGGAAGAATACGCCGTGATTCTGTCAATATCGCCGAACCTTCCGAACAGCTCCGTCAGATCTGACTCCGTGGTGTCCGTCGTGAGGCTACCGACCCAGAGATTGTTCGATTTGAAACCGGAATCTTCGGATTCACGTGCTCTGAAAGGCTTCGTAACTAAAGCCATCGCTAGACTTGCGGACTCGTCAATCGGCGATCCTAAGGCTCAGAATTCGAATCCCAGAATTGATTGATTGCCTTATCCACGGGTCGAAAACGAGAGACGAATTGAGCGATGAACCAATTATACGTTGAACAAGAAAAAATCAGAGATCGATGCGTCTTCAAATCCTGCCTACAGAGAAGATGAGAGAACCCTAGAAAGAGAGAGAAGATGAAGCAAGAGAGAGAGAAACCAGAGATACAGAGCAGTCTCATCGAAGCGGCGGCTTATAAGATATATATTATCGACCAAAAAAAAAGGGAAATATAGATAATTTTCCTTAGCTATTCATTAATGGGAACCCTTCATTAATATTTTTTTTTTGGGATTCTGATCCGCGTATTTAAGACCGAAACAGTGCGTTTATATAAGTTGTGGCAAACTTGTAAATACCACGAATTTTTTCTCTCAGTATGTATTATTCATCACCAAGATTGCATTCTGAAGACAAGGAATTTTTAGTAGCATCTTCCCCGGTACATAGACATCTATTAGCTGCTGTTAGTCTCTGAGATCGTTGTGTTCGTTTATGGACTTGGAAGCTTCACATGAACATTGGTTTAGATGAAGCCTCAGAAACAGGCAGATTCTCTAGCACCATCCCTTGAAGAACTGTTAAGCATTCTGTGAAGATCCGGGCTACGTGATAGAGCTCAACCTCGTATTGCTCATAAACGAAGAAAGCAGTGAAGGAGAAGGACATCGCTGTTAAGTAAATCGTTAAATGTTATGGTCAGGAAGAGTAAGGGTTAAAGATATGTCGAAAAACCAAAAAGCGTTGTATACCTGTGAAAAGAAATGTTGCCAAGGAACGCAATAAGATCAGTTTCAGGAGATATAGTGATCCCGCAATCTGTTTTTTGGTTTGAGGAAACGAGAGAAATGAGGTCTTTTCATCTTTGGTGAGCATTAAATAAGTGTGTAGAGAGTAAAACTGTACCTTGAAGAACTTGATCCAGTCACCTCCTCTGCTTAAGGATTTAAAACTGCGAACTCCGTGGTTCCATACAACGACAATATCTCTGCTAAGATCTCTCACTGCAGACTCTGAGATCTCAAATCTCCACGGAGGTATTTTCTTGACTTGAAACCCAAAGCTGTCGAAAAAGCAGAATCTGTCAATTTATTGAATAGATTTCAAAAGAAAACATATATATATATATATATATATGAATGCATCATAGTTTGTTAAGACAATTTTAGTATCACAAAACACGTTCACTATTTTCTATTGTGGTAAATTGGTAATGAGAAAGCCACTGTTCGGAACCAGTACTTACATCTTTGACGGCACAAAAGCAAGTCCATAGAGAGCAACAGCAAATAGAAACAGAAGTTGGGATGCAGACGAAGTAAATGTGTTTCCGGAAAAGAAGAACCAGTAATATAACAAGTTGAGGAAAAGAAAAGAAACAAATGTATTCTTCTCATTTCTCCACAGCAAGATGTCTGCAACTGCGTGACCATAAAATAAAATTTTTGGTTAATTTTAAAGAGATTTAAAACTTGCATAGGGCAGACTCGCATGGAATTATATGTGCATGAAATGCAGTTGGAACTTGCATAAAATCAGGTGGTCTGGAAACGGATGATGGACTGCAATATGCATGTTCTAAGTTAACAGAGATAATTCTTTCCAGGCTAATCCTTAATAGCATGCAATATGCATCATATCTGTAGCTAAATAAGAAACAGACTTAAAGCAATGTAGCGGGATACTTACCCAAGGGCACATCAATAGAACATTATAATTGTTATCAGCAAGATGGTTCTAACCTTTGCCACAACCAAGAAGCCGATCTGCTTTAGATTGAATGGCCGTATCGTCAGATTTCTCAATATCACGAGAGAACCACTCAAGCGTTGATGCAATACCATCCTACAAATTTAACAAGAGCTAATGTAACCAAGGGTGCTATCAAGAGGCTAAATATGATGAAACAAAATATCATCTAAATTACACTCACTTCAAGTGTCACAACAGGTGTATAACCAAGATGCTTCTTAGCTGCATTGCAGTTAAAAGTTCTCGTGGAGGAAGCTAACAGAGCAAACTGATGAGCTGTGTCATAATAACTTCCAATGCCCTCTTTTTCTTGTGTCCATTTAAGAAGTGACAAAGCAAATGAAACAAGCCGAACAGGAAGTTTAGTGGAAGGTCTGCAATAAAAGACGGGAATAGTATAAAATTAGGTAAATCAGAAACTTGGCTTTAAGAATCTGAAACTTTTCAAAATGATCAAATACACTAGGAAATATGAGAAGGAAACATGTTCAAGATAGTAAATATAACAAGGAGAATCACCATGTAAATATCTGATTAAAAAAATTTATAATAAATATGGCCCTAGTCGAAATAGTTCCATTAGATAAGGTATTTCAGGACATCTATCAACCAAAGGATGATAAGAATGAAGATGAATTAAGAACGAAACTTTCAGGGTGGGTTCAGAAATTCTGAGGGATATTTTTTCGCTCTGCAGCAGATACAGGATAATCAGGAAACTGCATGAGAATGGAATTCAAAAAAAGTTTCCTTTTATTAACAACTGTTTAAATGCTCATTTACCTTGGGTATCCCAAACCTTCAACTATGTGGCTCACAAAGTCCCAAAATTTGACAGGCTTGAGGTTAGTGATAAAAAATTCCTACAAATAATCGGCACAGAAAAACTTCATCATATATAAAGGTTAAGCGCTTTATTGAGTGACTTGGCAGATAAGCATGCATCGTGATTACCTTTCCAGCCACAGATTCTTTATGTGAATCTAATGCTTCTGCGGCACAGATATGTGCATGAGCAACATTGTCAGAATAAATGAAATCAGACATATTTTCACCATTCCCGATTCTAAACTGAAATATGAAAAATGAAGACAGTTATTCCCCAGAAAATAAGAAAACCAAAGCTCAAGGAATCTGCCATCCAATGGAAAAACTAATTGGCATCATAAGATGATAAATGGTAACGTATCAAGCTGACGAAATGTTTGTTATGTCAGACGTTTTGACCAATTTAGAATACAGGACACAGGAAGAGTTAAAGGGTCTTAGCGTTAGCGTATTATTCTTAGTTACTGATGCAAAAAATCACAACGAGCAGATTCTCATGAAAACAAGATCCAACAAAACAAACATCAACACAATAACGGGATAAGAATACAAGATAATAGTCAGACCTTTGCATATCCGGATTTGGCTAGATTCACGAGGAAAGGGACAAACTCCGAGTCACCAGGTCCAAATACGATGCTAGACCGAAGTGAACAGGTTAAGAGACCATCACAGTTGTTAGCGAATTTGACCAGCGCTTCCGCTTGAGCTTTGAAGTCTGTCAACATGGATTGGAACTGCAACAGAACCAGAGCAAAACAGATATCATTCCTGAACAAAGAGCAACGGAAAAAAAGAAGAACAATTAAACAATCATCCTCAGGAATTACCTTCAAAGGACGCCTCAAGGATTCATCACCATCACGTATAGGCTGGGAACCGTCAAACACCACATCAGCAGTACTGTTGTAAATAAGTTTTTTGACTCCACACTCACGACAGGCGGAAATCACATTTCTCGTGCCTGTCGGAGTCAAAAAAATTATATGAGAAATCGATTAAGCACCCAAAGTCAACTTCTATATTGGTATAAAATGAGTAAGATCTTTACCTTGAACTATAACCTTGTAGCAGTAAAAGTAATCATGGGAACGTAAATCAGCAGCTCCCATGTAGAATACAACATAGGAACCCTCGGTAACTGCAAGGAACAAAAGAAGCCATACGATGTCAATCACAGCTCAAATGCATTTTACTCAATCAGAACACAAAATCTCATATCCAACAATTCTCCCACTGCATTTTCTCAGATACCAAACACCGATCTAATCCCTGTCTAGTAAGTGCTGTTTCTAACAAAGTGCAACCATCCAGAATCGAAACGACAAGTGCATAGGAAAATAAGAAGAAAACAAAACCTTTAACGATCTGAGGTTTATCACAAACATCGACGCAGTGGTAAGAGGCGCGACCGGAGGAAAGAGCATCCTCGAGGACCGAATCGGACTCGTCGAGATGGACAGTCTGAGCGGAATCAGCGACTCGGACAGTCCAGCTTCCGAGTCGAAGCAATCTGGAGACAAGCGATCGGCCAATGAACCCTCGGCCGCCAAGGACGACACAGGTCTTGAGTGGAGAATCGTCATGAAGGGCATCTTCCTCCATTGTTATCGGCAAAGAAACCGCAGCTCTATCGCCTTCTCTCTCTGTATAACTCGCGAGTCAACTCAGAGAAAAAGGCCGGGTCGAGGTAGATCAGTGGGTGCAAAATGCAGAAAAAGCCGAATAGAATGTTTTAAGGGTTTGTTTGGCGGGCAGATCATATATGCTTATAACCTCTCCACTCGCGAGACCTTTATTATTAGGGGTGATGTTAAAAATTGGACTATGTAACAATAATAATATTGACACTTGTGCAATAAACATAAGAGATTTATACTATAAAAATATCTTTAATTAAATCAAATATACTTCCTGTAAGATATATAAATTATTTGCTGATTATAAAAAGAGTAAATAAATAAATAAAACTATAGGCGCACGCTCTTGAGTCTTTTCACTTATACGGTTTGGTGAGCCGAATCCATCAACCCACCAAAGTTCGAAATTTGGTAAGCGTTTGGAGAGGGACCTAAAAGGTATATATAGTGTAAGAATAAGCAAAACGAAAAATCATATATTACACTTGGAAATTCATAATTTAATAATTGAGCCCAACTAAATATTTAGATGCTTTCTGTTTTGAATACAAATTCAAATGATAACTGAAAACAGCCCAAAACATATAATATTTTAATCTTTGCAGCGGATGATGACCTCCAACTATACAATAAGAACCAAATTTTTAGAAACGATCTCTTGCTCTGTGTATACGACGCAGTGCTTCGGCTTCGTTTACTGAGTCTGGAATGCTTAAAGATCTGCGAATTTCTTTGCTCGATGTTCTGAGGAACGGGTTACACGCTTTCTCGACCTTAACAGTCGTTGGAATCTACAGACAAACACCCGCAAAATGAAATCAAGAAAGAGGAGAAAGAGAGAGAGGAGAAAGAGAAAGGAGAACATATTTTACCGATGGGAGTCCCTGGCTGCGAAGATGGGCGACTCTGGTTGCATATGACTGAAGAGTTTCATTCTTTGGTTCTATGGATAGTGCAAACTTGAGATTCCCCTGTATCAGGGAGGATATATATTAATAGTTTGCTTCGCCGAGTCACTGAGAGTTGAATAATGTGAGATACGACAGTATTTATGTGTGAAAACTTACTGCTGTGTTTTCGCGACCGCAGTATATATTTGTATTATCTGGTAAAGACACGATCTTTTGGAGTGATGAAAGCATCTGAGACAGGCAAAAAAATGGGGTATTATAGTCAAAAGAGGACAGCACAATAAATTTGCTTCTGTGAAAGAAGCGGTGGAGCTAGGTTATTAGAGTACTCTAGTCCCAAGTGATCTCCAAAAAGTCTATAACATTTTTACTCTTTTAAATTTTTTAGGAACACGATTTCAAAAACCGCAAATCACTTAGCACAAATTTTGCCACAAGAAATTAACCATGACAGACCCAACAGCGCAAAGATAGAGAAGGTTGAATATCGATATTTAACAGATTATGGCTATATCAGATTCACTGGATAGGTTTTGGGGCAGGGCCTAATTTTCAAATAATGTTACCTGCTCGGGGGTACCTTCTGAGAGGTTACCACAAGATAAGCTATGTATCAGGTCTCCTGTGAATATTGTGGCTGACCCGGGAAAGTAGAAGCTAATATGGCCTGCTTGAGAATAAGAAGAGTTGAGAAAGTAAAACATGGCACCAAGTATTCATGAAAGCACTAGCTTTTTCAACACTGAAACGATAAGGAAAAGGAGACCAGTTGCACAATGATGCATCGAGGATGACAAAGAAGATGCAATGCACTAAACGTTTCTTCTAAGGTTGGCAACAATTGACAGTAGAGATATGTCATAGTTAATTGCTGTAGAGGTATATGGCGATTACAAACCTTGTGTGTGGCCAGGAGTGTCAATTATCCTCACCTCATGGCCAGCAAACATCCACTTGTCACTATCCTTCAGAAGTATGTCAATTTCAGGAATCCGATCCTTGTCCACAGCTGATCCAATCACCTGTCGGCAACATAAGTCACATAAAAAGACTTTAGAATATACCACAGAAGACAACGAAAAGAACAATTAAACAAAGCTGCAAAACAAATAGCCCCAATACTGATGACTAGCAATGTAGACGGCAACTTCAACCTCATTTTTCTGGTTAGACTATCAGTTTATGATATCTTAAAACCAAACCACTATATTATAAAACTCTATGTTTCATAGCTATTAGAGGCAAGGAATACTCCAAGGGAGCAAGTGATGATAAAGAGAGGGCTAACTTGCTCAGAGAGAAGGAAAACAAAAGAAAAGTTATACAATTTCAAACTGAAAATAGTGTCCCCTTACCTTTGCGCCATACCTTTCTTTCAATTCAGCATTCCCTCCAATGTGATCATCATGATGATGAGTATTCAATATGTAAGTTAAATTCCAATTTTTCCTGCTCAATGCATCAATAACAGGCGCAGCCTCAGAAGGATCAACGACTCCAACTGTGCCAGTGTCTTCATCGTGCAAAAGATAAGCATAGTTGTCCTTACTACATGGCACCTGAGACATCACCGACAAATTAGAAAAGAACAAATAGATTTTATTTCATGTCTTCCAAGTATAAGCAAGCTTAGTTTTTTGCAGTTTGTTATATCATAGAGTTGTTTCAACCTGCACCTTGTGGATGAAATTAAAGCAAGTGTATGAAGTAGATAACATGTCTGCAGTCGCGTACGATACGGACTTTAACAAAGTCAAATGAGTAAGTAACGAAAAACTGCAAAGTGATACAACAATCGTACTAACCAGTTCAATTTTTAATGAAGATGGCATGTTGGAGATGCTACAAAAGTGGGTAATTTTAAGGGTTTTTCTAGCTCCACGCAATGTTTTCAGTGGCATGGATAATAACCACATCACTCCGTATAATAAGCTTTTTCTGAGGCAAAGTTGTCTCAAACCCGGCCACACACAAAGCTGACCTCCAATCTGTTTCATGGATAGATCAACAAATTATATAATCTGATACAAATAATAGGGCTGCCTAAAAACACATTTGTAAATGAAGCAGACAATAGAAGCTTATGTGAAAGGAACCTACTAGCTTCAAATCATAAAAACTGAATCAGCGCAACACTAACCCAAACAAGGAATCTACAGAAAGGAATTTTCCAACATACATAGAAACGAAGATCGGTAACGTGAAAAAAATCCAAACTAAGAATTTCCAGCAACGATAATATCATCTGAATAGTACCCATCACAGAGCTCAAAAAAGGCTAAATCTCGTACCAACCATCATAAAACCGGATCGAAATTGCTTTCAAAAGTTACGAACAAAGACTGAATCAAAAATAAGAGTAAAAAGGAGGAGCGGGAGAGAGAGAGAGAGAGAGAGAGAGAGAGAGAGAGAGAGAGAGAGAACT
>AFAN01000072.1:0-88491 GCA_000218505.1 Schrenkiella parvula | reverse complement strand
TTAAGAAGAATTTAATGGAAGATTCATACGAACAGATAGGTGCAGATATTGTAGCAACGGTATGAAACTTAATGAAAAAATGAAACCTGTTTCTTTAACCATTCTGGTTTCGTGAAAAAAACTTAAAAACTTAAAATCACTGTGTTTATTGCAGGCGCTCACGGCACCTGCAATGGCCATAGCAACCAATGCCGGGGTTGATGGATCAGTTGTAGTGGAGAAAACTAGAGAACTCGAATGGAGAAGCGGTTACAACGCAATGTCTGGAAGATATGAGGATCTTCTAAACGCTGGAATCGCAGATCCTTGCCGGGTTTCAAGATTCGCCCTTCAAAACGCGGTTTCTGTTGCCGGGATTGTTCTCACGACTCAAGCAGTGCTCGTGGAGAAGATCAAGCAGCCGAAACCTGCCGTTCCTCAAGTTCCTGGCATACCCACCTCATAACCAACCACCAAAGGTAACAAAGCACAAAAGCCAAACTCTTTCACCCAGATTTTGTCCAAATCCAAACCTTCGCTCCACAACATGGTGTTTGGTTTTGTTGTTACTACGAAAACATTAAAAAAATATGTGATGCAATGGTACGTGCACAGGGTTAAAAAAAGAGTTGTAATCATTGTTGCTTATCGTGGAAGCTAAGCTTATTGTTAGTCTCAATTGTCCGACAAAGCAAGAAGAGATGTGCCCTCTTATGCAAGATAAGCGTGCTTTGTATTTTAATACAATAGGCCATCGACCAGGTTATGTTATCATATGACTGATTTATATCCGGAGAAACATAGTGTTGATCTAATACTATTCTCCTCAAAATAAGATAGTTGCAAAGAAATATATATATATATTAGAGTTACCTCTTTGTAGACTCACATGAATCCATAGTGAGCTTTAAAAGATAACCTTTAGAAAGATAAGTCGGATAGATTATCATATTATATGCATCATTCAACAGGCACTGGTAAACGAGGTTTGTCTCGAAAGGAAAGATATCAGAAGCAATTTGCTTTGCATAATCGAATCTTAGAAAGAGTGGCCCTTTTGTTTTCATCGGGTTTCATTCAACTTTTGTTTGTGTTAGGTGGTTCAATTGTTCATAATGTCGTCATTTTTTCTTGGGACTGGCCCATTCAAGAACTGGGCTAGTCTCCAAATTTCAGCACATATTCTCATCCCACCCAATCATTAAACATAATAATATAATGTATTATTGCTATACAGTACAAAGAGGACTTAGTTATCACATGGTAAGATGAGACACTTGTCTATATTTCTGTGGTCTTTGAATTGGAAGAGACGACTAACTTCTACCGTTATTATTGGAGAAGAAAAGAAGACAACAAAAAAAAAGAGAAAGCACACACTTTTGGTATCTCCCGTCCCAAGGAACACTGATCCGACGTCGTTTTCGATAAAGACTGATGAACCATCGGTTTACTCAAACTCGCGTAGCTTGCACGCGACTTCTCTCTGTAAACCACAAACAAAACGCGTGCTTGTCACGCCCCGACACTCCTACCTGGCTCAGACTCACACACTCCTTCCCCTTCTTCACCTCGATCAGGTTTTTTTAACCGTCGCCCCCGAATACTTTTTGTCCCCTTTTACAAAACTTTTATAAGACTTGTTTTTACCTTGTTTTATTTATATTTATTTCTCATTCATAGTTTTAATTAATCTTTTTATTCTCAACAACATGTTTTTGAATTTGGTTTGTGACACAACTACAATCACACTTATACAAACTATTAGACTAGATGTCATGTCATTATTCATTCTCATTTTAAGATAAAAAATGGATCTGTAATATATATCAAAGGTTGTATATATTAAAACGGTATTCTTTAATGGTTGACCAAAAATAATGCTTTTGTACCTATTTGTTTGTATCAATGAATCCATAAACTTCTAAATTTGTACCATTGAAATCAGCCTATTAAATTATAAACAATAAATTAGCCAATCAAATCTTATAAGCTTTGAAAATCACAGATTTTTCCAGTTGTGAAAATTTAGTTTTTGACAACAAAATATATTTTAGTGAAACTTTGCCGATGAGAAATATGATTTAGTGGGGATAAATATTAGATGTTTAAGATTTTTATACATAAAAGAAAAATATTTAAGTTTTTATTTTTCTTTAAATAAAAAACATAATTAATTATTTAGTCAGTAAAACAAACTGCAGAATACAAATGATCATAAAATTTTAAAAGTTGATAAATTTTGCATTAAATTTTGAAAACATCATTAATTTGAAACAGAAATTTTTTTTAAAACATTAATTATTGAAAAACAGGAGGAGTATTTAACACGTCACATAACATATCAAAATTTAAACCCAATTTAAGCTTTTCAGTGTTGTAGGTTAAAATTTATTAGAATCATATCTTTGGTGACAAAGAACATGTGAATAAGTTAGGCGACAAAAAAAAGAGAAAAGAATATGTGAATAAACTATTATAGCACGATTTAAACTAATCATGATTGTGTAATTTAGTACAACAAGTTCATGTTCATTAAAAAAAAATTTTTAACAAAAAATAATCGTAGACTATTTAGATAAAAAAAATTTTGTTGCCTTAAAAGTTATAAACATTTGATAATTGATGTCAAAAAGAAAAAAACAACTGAGTTTTTGTAAATGCATTTTCCCAGATTTTGATGACTTTTTTGCAATTATACCTAAAACCTTCAACCAAAATCACCAACTTCCTTAACAACCGATGGGTCCTTTAACAATTCTCTGAATTTATGATTGAAGACGCAGCAGATGTCTTCTATGTCGCAATCACCATCGGCGCCGGAGATAGAAATCCAACCGCCGGCATTGCTGGACGATGATCCTTCGACTTATTCCTCCGCTATGTGGGATTGGGGAGATCTCCTTGACTTCGCCGCAGACGAGCGACTTCTCGTCTCTTTTGACTCCCATCAAACTCCTTTCTCTCCCGTTCTTCTTCCTCCTCCTCCTCCTCCTCCGACGCTGATTGCGACGCAACCTCCGGCGCAATCTGAATCGTATCCTTCTCCGGATGAATCGGGTTCAGGTTCCGATCGGGTTAGGAAGCGGGACCCCAGGTTGCTTTGTTCCAATTTCCTGGAAGGTATGCTTCCGTGCTCGTGTCCTGAGCTCGATCAGAAACTGGAGGAGGCTGAGCTGCCGAAGAAGAAGCGTGTTCGAGGCGGGTCAGGCGTGGCTCGATGTCAGGTTCCAGGTTGTAAAGCGGATATAAGCGAGCTCAAAGGGTACCATAGAAGGCATAGAGTTTGCCTCCGGTGTGCTAACTCCAGCTTCGTTGTGCTTGACGGAGAGGATAAGAGATACTGTCAACAGTGTGGAAAGTATGTTTTTATCGCTTTTTTCTGTTTTGCAATCCTAGCCTTGAGATTTGATCATGAAATATAGAACTGGATTTGATAGCTGAATCCACCGAGAACTGTCTTAGTTAATCTCCTATGCATCTCGTGGGCTTTGTGGCTGACTTAGGTTATCTACCAATTCGTAAAAAATATGGATTTATAATCGCTTAACAGATACAATAGTAACCATTTTCATGGGAGTTGATTTTCAACACGGAGTGATCAAGATCTGGACTGTTTTCTGTTGTCTGTTTGATAGGATTACAGACTTTTGAATCTATCATTAGGAAATTGGATAACTTGGGGACAGATTGTTAATCTGTTTGAGTGATTCCATAGACTTCACATATATCTTTAACCAACTCTCTTTGCTCGGCTTTAGCTTAGCTGAACCGGTTTACCTTTATCAACTTTCTAGTAATCAGTAGTATTAACGGAAACTTTATCACCTGTTTGGTCCTATCAATGCTGTTTCCATCCTTATAGTGAGTAAACCATATGGCAGGTTCCACGTGCTCTCGGACTTTGACGAGGGAAAACGCAGCTGTCGGAGAAAGCTAGAGCGTCACAACAACAGAAGGAAAAGGAAACCTGTAGATAAAGGAGGAGTTGCTTCAGAAAAGCAAGTGTTATCACAGAATGAGAACAGCGTAATTGATGTTGATGATGGAAAAGGTATATTAGTGAACAGCACAAGTCATATCACATTGTGGTTTCTTTTTTCCTAGTTGTTTAAGTTGCATGTTGTTCTAGTTGCCAATGTTTGATTTCTCTTGGAAATTCAATCTGATTACGCGTGTCCATGTTATTAACTTGAAGCAGATAATGCATGCTCTAGTGACCAGAGAGTGGAACAAGAGGCTTCATTGATTTTTGAAGATCGACATATTCCCACTCAAGGGTCTGTACCCTTTACACATAGCATCAACGCAGACAACTTTGTCTCTGTTACAGGTTCAGGGGAACCTCACCCAGATGAAAGAATGAATGACACAAAATTTGAGCTTTCACCTTCCTGTGGTGACAACAAAAGTGCTTACTCAACTGTGGTGGGTTTCTCTTCAGCCACTCTTACATCAAAAACTTATGTGTGCTTTATGAACTAATTTTTCATTTAATTGTAGTGCCCTACAGGCCGAATCTCATTTAAGCTCTACGATTGGAATCCAGCAGAGTTCCCACGGAGACTACGTCATCAAGTAGTCTCAAGAATTTTATATTATAGTTTAGTGTTCAGAGACTATTTTTACCCTTTCCAGAATCTCGAATAACTAATTTTCGTGTGATCAATTGTATTTGCAGATATTCCAATGGTTGGCAACCATGCCTGTTGAGCTGGAGGGCTATATCCGTCCAGGATGTACAATTTTGACTGTCTTTATAGCAATGCCAGAGATTATGTGGGTGAAGGTACATTTTTGTCATCTTTTCAGTTCATGTTCTTGATCCCACAACACAACATAAAAAATTGTTTCTTTTCAGTAGAGTGTTTATTTTCGGAAGGTTCTCTATGTTTCTATGCACATTTTTTCCCTCTTAAGTACCTTACACACATTAAAGCTCTTACAGGTTTGTGTGTCTGGAGTTCTTTTGTTTCTGCAAATTGTACATTATTTGGAAGCTTGTATCCTGGAGGGAGAAAATACCAGCTTAATATTTCTTACTGCAAGCGCTCTCTTTGACTTTGCATTGTAATAAGTGTTTCCTATTTGATCTTTTAAGCAGTTGTCTAAAGATCCTGTGGCATATCTGGATGAATTTATTCTGAAACCTGGAAAGATGCTATTTGGAAAAGGCTCAATGACTGTCTATTTGAATAACATGATATTCCGTCTTATAAAAGGCAAGATGATGTGCTTTACTTTTTTTCTCTGTTTTTCTTGTTCCCTATCATACTGGATAAGCATAATCTTGTGAGATAGGACATTTTTAGTGTAAGTTTATTCTTATTTGCTTTGGTTTTGACAGGTGGAACAACATTAAAAAGAGTTGACGTAAAATTAGAGTCACCGAAACTTCAGTTTGTGTATCCAACATGTTTTGAAGCTGGAAAACCAATTGAACTCGTTGTTTGTGGACTTAACCTTCTGCAACCCAAATGCCGGTATGGGTATCAACCCTTGTTTTGATCTTAAGCTTCGGGCTTCTCTTGCTTGTTTTGGTTCTGTCATATTGCTGATATGATGGAAATATATTTCAGCAACCTTCGAAATGTTGCATTGGGATTACTACTGATCATGTGTTGGTTTGGTTTCTTGGGTTTGTGACAGTTAGATGCTCCGGATAGGAAAGAATAACATGATAATTGTTAAATTGCAGGTTTCTTGTGTCTTTTTCTGGGAAGTACTTACCACATAACTATTCTGTTGTACCTGCACCGAGCCAGGATGGGAAGCGTTCTTGTAATAACAAGTTGTACAGGATAAATATTGTGAATTCTGACCCTAATCTATTTGGCCCTGCATTTGTCGAGGTACCCATTTGTTGAAAATATACATTTGTACAAATAGATGTGTTCTGCAATAATATGGTCCTCCTCTAATCCTTTTGTAGGTTGAAAATGAATCTGGCCTATCAAATTTCATACCTCTAATAATTGGAGATAAAGCTATTTGTTCTGAAATGAAACTAATAGAGCAGAAGTTCAATGCTACACTGTTTCCTGAGGAACAAGACGTTACTGCATGCTGTTCTTTGACTTGCTGTTGCAGGGATTTCGAAGAGAGGCAGAGCACCTTTACTGGGCTCTTGTTAGATATTGCATGGTCAGTGAAGGTGCCTTCTTCAGAATGCACTGATCAAACCGTGAACCGATGTCAAATAAAAAGATACAACAGAGTGTTGAATTATCTGATACAGAGTAACTCGGCCTCAATCTTAGGAAACGTACTGCACAATCTGGACAATTTGGTGAAGAAAATGGAGCCAGACAGTCTAGTTCACTGTACATGTGACTGCGACGTGAGGCTTCTACATGAAAATATGAATCTAGCCAGAAAGCAGCAACGCCATGAAGATTCAAAGGTGAATCCCGTAACATCAGCGTGCTGTTGTGAGAGCAGTTTCAAGGACATACCATCAAGAATATTAAACTTTAATCAGGTTTTTTTCACTAATATCTGATTTCCCCTATTTGATCTAACCTGGATTCGGCACACAATCTTCAATTGTCTTACACATTTGGTTTCTTGCTCTAGTGCTGATAGTTAATTGTGTATTTCATGATATCTATGGCACATTATGAAGATATTCTGCGCACAATCTTGCATCCTTTTATTGGTTTTTGCATACTAACACTCCTTATTTATTCTATTTACAGGATCCAGAAGCAGTATTAGATTGTAAGGAGAGAACACCAGACACTGGCGGAAAAGAGACTGATCCTCTTTTAAACAAAGAGGTTGTGATGAATGTAAATGACATAGGAGAGTGGCCAAGGAAGTCCTGTATACCAAGACACTCCGCCCAAACATTCAGGTTTCGCCAATCTGTTTTCTTAATCACTACATTTGTTATCTGTTTTGCGGTCTGCGCGGTTCTCTACCATCCAAACAAGGTTACACAGCTTGCAGTGGCAATCCGAACGAGATTGGCACACAAACTCTAAAAAAAAGAGGTTGATTTTAACCGGTGAAAGTGAATTCATAAAAAAAAGCTTGAAGATAGCTGTATCAAAAAGCTCTTCTCAGCTTTCAACAGAGCTCAGCTACAGCTTCTCAGATAGATACCCTTGAGAAAGAGCCAGAATGGTTAATGTTCAGATGATTTCGTTTACTTGCTCTTTCTCTTTGTTCTACTTCCCAATTTATTAAAGACTGATGGTGATGCTGCAACTGTAATAACAGGAAATGGTCTGGTCAGTGATCTTATTATTCCTCATCGAAGAGTGTTATATATATATTAGGGTTTGCTTTCGCACACTGTAACACGTTTTTTTTCTTGGTCTAAAAATTGATTCTTGGACAAATCCTAATCTTAAATTAGGCTTATTATTATTTATTTTCTGCTTCAAGCTATGGCTTGGCTCCTGAGATCTCTCTAAACTCTATTTGGTCAACTCTAGGATCAAGTTTTTAACTTTGACTTCTTGATTCTTGTTGTATCAATCAATTAGAGACTAACAAGTAACACTCTTTAGCTTGACTCAATCCGTAATGAAAAGGAAACAGTAATGGGAAACTTGTGAAGGAAAACATGATTTTTGGAGTGAAACCTATTTATCAATTTGTCAATATAAACAATCATGGTTAATATATTCGTATTATGAATTTTTTTTCGTAAACAATCATATAAGATCGTTATAGTGAACTACAACATTTGATAAGTTTAGTAAAATGATTTTTGGAAAGATGTAGGTAAGATAGATTCTTTTTAAAAAAAAGTACGTATCAAAAATGTATCGTGGATTAAGAAATCGTCGCTGAGATGAATTGCATCATAGAACGCAAATGGGTAGAAAGAGACAAAAGAGACGAGATTTTGGAAACAATGCAAGAGACAAAACCAATGGAAATGCGTCAGTTCTGAGTCATACTTTGGTAAACGACAACATCCTAAACATTTATTCAATTAAATCTAACTGGCCAAGAATTTGATACAAGTCTACATACGTTTCGAACAAAAGCTATCTTTACGTGTTTGAACATAGTGATTCATTTTATATAGAAGCCTTTCTCTCTAACAAAAGAAAACTATATATTGGACATTACTTACTTGGACCGTCGGACAAATACAACTACAAGATATAATCTCAAACAGAGATGTTATAGATTTGTGAGACTCAAACAGAGATGTTTTAAAAAAACAATTCTTTTGTTGGTCATATTTAGATATATGATAAGCAAACATTAAAATTTGTGTTATGAACATATCGAGTTTTTGTTTTACTATTTAAGGTTTTAGTTTTTATGTAATACGGTAATAAATGACTCACAATTAGCTATTGTGAAAGGAAAGAAAAAAAACCGTAAATAGTAAACAAAGAAAGAAAAAAAAGAAGTGGAATGATTAGATTTAGGGCAACGTCAGAGCTATGTCAGTGACAGCTTGATCCCACATGAGAACTATGTTTGTCAGTACTAATCTCAAATGATTAAGCCGCATCTAATCTTTCTTTATTTTATTTTGCTGCCAAAGGACAAATATCTTAAATATCTTCATCCAAACGTCGAGACTCTACTTGCATCTATTTACATATAAATACCATTTCACGAACCAAACTCTTCACATCCCTCTCTGTACATTTCTTGAAAATTTGCCTTCTTTCAAAGAGTTAGAATTAGAGGGAATGGCAAACAATTCGGAAGTCAAGGATGTGGAGAGGGGTGAAATAGTAAATAAGGTGGAGAATCTAGTGAACCCATTGTTGAACAAATTAGTAGTGGCTAATGAAGAAGAAAGTGAGATTAATGAACCTTACTTGATGGTTCTCTTCAGCACTCTTGTTGCTGTCTGTGGCTCCTTTGAGTTTGGCTCTTGTGTAAGTTTTGTTTGGCTTAAGAACGACACTCTATCTCAGTCGGAGGTTTTCTTTATGTATGTTAGCCTAAACCTCTGTCCTAATACCAAACTAATTTCTTAAAAAAAAAAATTATTGAAGGTTGGATACTCAGCGCCTACTCAATCATCTATAAGACAAGATCTCAATCTCTCCCTTGCAGAGGTTTGTGTCTATACTTCTGACTGTGCCAGAGCCTTTCCTTCTTGCTTAGTTGACATATTTTAACTAAAGATTGTTTCAATACAAAACGAGATCAAATTTTTTTTTTGTGTATGTAAAAAATGCAGTTTTCCATGTTTGGGTCCATATTAACAATTGGTGCAATGCTTGGTGCTGTTATGAGTGGGAAAATATCAGATTTGACCGGCCGAAAAGGGGTATATCTTTCTCAATCCTAAACTTAAGTGCCCAAAATACAAAATTTCAAAAGTTTCAATGTATATGTCTTAACTTATTTCAGGCTATGAGAACGTCAGCTTGCTTCTGCATTACTGGCTGGCTCGCTATCTTCCTCTCCAAGGTATTTAAACATATACATACCTAATTTTCGAATATTTGCAAAACATCAAAGCTATGTAGATCCAATTATCGAATATAGATAAAACCAATATTAGACTTTGATATGATGTGCTGTTCCAAAATAAGTAAATTAATATGATGTTAAATGTGGTGCAGGGTGCTTTGTTACTTGATGTAGGAAGGTTCTTCACAGGATATGGAATCGGAGTTTTTTCTTATGTGGTAAGTTAGTCAAGATAAATCGGTTTAATTTTTTCTTTAAAATTATGTTGACATTTATGAACCAATGTTTATAAAAACTCTCAGTCTCCAAAGTAAATGAATCAACCAAAAAAACAGGTACCTGTCTACATTGCTGAGATATCTCCCAAGAATCTACGAGGTGGACTTACAACACTGAACCAACTCATGATTGTGATCGGCTCATCTGTTTCTTTCTTGATCGGATCTCTCATTTCCTGGAAAACTCTTGCCCTTACCGGTAAGTTTCTCAGAGAATCTTTACAGAGACATCTCATTTGGAAAATGATCAATGTATGCTTTTGGTTTGGTCTTAAAAGGACTTGCTCCCTGCATTGTTTTGCTATTTGGCTTGTGCTTCATACCCGAGTCTCCCCGATGGCTGGTAATATTCACTATTGGCTTCATGATTTTAAGTTTTCCTCAACATGATCTAAATCTTGTCATGCTCTTGCTTTCCAGGCAAAAGCAGGCCGTGAGAAAGAGTTCCGTGCAGCCCTGCAAAAGCTGAGAGGAAGTGATACAGATATCACAAATGAAGCAGAAGAGATTCAAGTCTCCATTCAAGCTCTTGAGATTCTTCCAAAAGCAAGAATCCAAGATCTTGTCTCCAAGAAATATTGTCGGTCTGTCATCGTAAGTGTTTAGCTCAGAGCCAATACAACTTATGAATCTTTTAACTCCAATCTTTCAGAATTTTATTCACGTGTGATCAAACATTCTTTAGATTGGTGTTTCCCTGATGGTATTCCAACAGTTTGTGGGAATTAACGGGATTGGATTCTATGCAAGCGAAACATTTGTAAAAGCTGGTATATACGAATATGATAATGTACAATATATTGTCTTGTATCAGAACCAAATTCATTTGAGGTTCCAACATGTCTTTCAAAAACTTGCAGGACTTTCGTCTGGCAAACTCGGAACAATTGCTATCGCTTGTATTCAGGTGAATAAAGCTATTTGCTTCACTCGATATTCTTCTCCATAATGATTCGTATTTCAATATTTTTTAAACATATGGAATCATTTTTTAACAGGTCCCCATAACTGTTCTTGGAACAATCTTGATAGATAAATGTGGAAGAAGGCCACTAATAATGGTAAAACCTTTCAATCTACAGAAAGCGTTTTATTTTCGAGTCGAAAGTTCAATTTGATATATATAAAAATGTTGCTGCAGATTTCAGCTGCTGGTATCTTCTTAGGATGTATACTCACAGGAACATCTTTCTTCCTCAAGGTCTATATCATAAACACCTAGCTAAACTCTGTTTGCGCTTTGAAATCTATTAGTATGTTCATTAAATCAAGTTGTTAATCGAATCTGTTATGTTTTGAATTCAGGGACAAAGCTTATTGCTTGGATGGGTTCCTGTCTTAGCCGTCGGAGGTGTACTTGTAAGTAAAACTTAATTAGTTGTTTACCTAATACCAAGAACAGAACTCAAGAGCAGAGTTCTGCGTTAAACATATTGTATATTCCGTGATGCTACTGTTAAAACTCGTGTCTCGTTTTTCACTAATCAGATGTACATTGCTGCTTTCTCCATCGGAATGGGACCTGTTCCTTGGGTGATAATGTCTGAGGTATGGTTCCTTGTTTAAAAACAGAGTTATGGCTTGTGTAGCAAGTAACGTTGTCTATAAATAAAGTCATTGCTTTTAGAAAGAGTATACACTGAAGTCTTGCTCTGTTTCTGGGGATGAATCAAACGCAGATATTTCCGATAAACGTGAAGGGAATCGCAGGAAGCTTGGTGGTACTAGTGAACTGGTCTGGTGCTTGGGCTGTTTCTTATACGTTCAACTTCCTCATGAGCTGGAGCTCTCCAGGTACACACTCGCAAGGGGCTCGTTTTGGGAGATCAGTGTGTTTCAACCGCAAGAAACCGCTTTACAGAAACGCCAAATTGAGACAAAGCTATGTTTTTTTTGTGTGTAGGTACATTCTACATGTACTCTGCTTTTGCTGCGATGACAATTATCTTTGTGGCGAAGATGGTGCCTGAGACGAAAGGAAAGACACTCGAGGAGATCCAAGCTTCTATTCGAAGAGTAAAATAACCGGAATCAAATTTTTGGGGAATTTTGTTTGAATGTTTTGAGAATAGGTTTATTTTATTTATTTGTTCACGTTAAAGTTTCCATCACTTTATTTGAGATTATAAATTAGCAAATTGATAATTTATAAATTAATTTAAATTGATATTGTGCAAAATAGAATTAGCGGACTAGCAGTAATAAAAGTGGAACAGTAAAAAAGTTGAAGGTTTGTAAGAGTAATACGTATATCAACCATTAATGTTAATTTGAGTATATTTTAATATGTTCATATCTTACTTACGTCTTTGTCAGAACCCTATTTTTTTGCTCATGCCATCGTTGTTAGATGTTGACATTACGTCATTAATGTTTGATTTGAGTAGACTTTGATGCGTTCACGCACCCCCATCGTTATTATTCAGGCCATCATGATTAAATGGACGGACAAGAATAGTTCACCCACCACCACTTAGTCATGTTTCAAGACTTATTGTTTGTGTACATTTTCAGAATAGTATAGAGCTCTTCAGAATGATGCTGAGTGCCGTAGCCCGTAGGGATTATAAATAAGATTTGAAAAGATTTATATAAAAAAAATACAATTTTCTCCATTAGATCTATTCAATCTTTATCGTTCATTTTTTTTTAATGTAAACTAGCATATAAGCAGTGAGATAGATCGTTCTAAATGTAAGAATCAATACAAATAAACTGAACCCTCTGTGCGCTCCAGAGGCTTTCAGTATGGAATGACCGTATTACCCCTGCCTTCTCGGGTTTTGGTATTGATGACGTGGCGTTAATTGATCTTCTTTAGTTTTTTTTGTTGCTTAATCGAGTTTTCTCTGATTCTCTCTCTCGATTTCGATCACTCGAAGAAGAAGAAGAGTGAGAGGATCAATGGCGTCTCCAACGTCAACGAGAATCTGGTTCCGTACACTGATCATGATCGTTTTAATTGTGGTTCTGTTCTACGTCGGCCGGCCTCTCTACTGGAAGATCTCCGCCACGATCCACGATATCCGCCACAACAAGCAATCCGTCAGAGAAGGTACACACTACTTTCGCCTCGCTCTCTCTCCAATGGATTCTTAAATTTTTGTTTGGATACAGGAATATCGCAGATCGTACATGAGGCACAGAGATCGGTGGGATGGTATCACGACGAGTCGGATTCTGGGTTTTTACAGGTTCAGAGCAAGAAATCGCGAGTCTCCGCCTCTCGGAGGCTTCTTTTCGCCGGAGATCAGTGAGTAATTTTCTCCGTTTCGAAAATAATTGGTACTACTGTTGTTGTCTCTCGTCTGTGTGTATGTTTTAATAGGTAAGCACATTTAAAAGAAAAAAAAATCACATTCTGAAATTGTTATAGGTCGAAAAATTTCGTGTATCGACAAGATTATAGATCCTATATGATGTTCTAATAAGGTAATTTATTTGCTATGAAACTATTAGAGAATTTATGTCTATATGGTTTTTGGTTGAAGCTGCCAATACTTGTTTATGAATCATATGAGTCTCGTCGATGTGCAAACATATGTTGATGCTTACTTACTATATGAGTTATATGTATTGCTGCGTTTTATGATTTGGGAGTAACATTTGTTAAACTCCAAATCAAGTACATTAATTAAATTTGAGTTTATCATGAGCTTCCAACTCAAAATCAAATATAAACTATTTCACTAATTTTTAAAAACCACTTGGAATCAAGTAACACATTCATTGTTGAAATTGATAAAACTTGAAATAAATCCAAAAATATGTTCTAAAAATCTTAAAAACTTATTTGACTCAGAAAGTACTCAAAAGACCCAAGGCCGTACTCACATTACGGGTTAGACCAAGATATTAAACTTTTGGACTGTGAATATCTGAGCGAATCCTTATCCTATGATTAGAGAAGAAGAGAAAAAAAAACAAATAATATGTGCGCAAAAGGATCGATGTATATTAATCATTTTCGTGTTGGTGGAGACAAATTGAAATCGTTTAGTGCTATAAGTTTAAGCACTTGACTAATCAAGTAATTATTCTGAATAATTCTTTCCATTAATCAACTAATGTCAAGAAGAATCTTTTTGTGATTTATACTAAACACTTTCTATCAATATGGGCCAATACTCAAGTGGGTTTTGACCAAACTGAATCATCAAACTCTCCAATAAAACAAAGCACGTTACCTTTTGGTGCACACGAATAATTTCGTTTATATTCTATAACTTTTTTTCTTCAATATTTTGATTTTATAATTATTAAAACACCATAATGAATTTCTGTCCCAAAAATTTAAGACACCTGTTTTTAGAAAGTTTTCTCTCAAATTGATTCTAGAAGTGTACTTAATACTTTAAAAAATCTCCCTAATTCTACCTAATAATTTAATAAGTTCCCTTAAATATTTTGTAATACTTTTGAGAAAAAAAATCATTGTAGTATTGTATAGAACTTTATTTTATAAATTAACTAAATGCATTGATGTGTTTGTGTTAGAGGTGTTATATTAACAAAGTAAAATATGCATTATGTTTTTGTTTATTATAATACAAATATCTATTAAAAACAGAATTTGAAATTTGTGAACATTATAATAAGAAAAACAATAGCAAACATTATACCTAATATCAATTTCTAAAAAGAAGATCAATAATATATAATTTGGCCTGCGAATACTTAAACTCAAAATTTGAAAATTTTCGTAGCCGAGAGAGTATGTACATCTTCATCATTTACTTATCCATGACGAAAGTCGAGTGTATCGAAAATATTTGAGAGGGTTCTCAAATCATAACAGATATCATTTTAAACTATGTAATTTGACCTTTTTTATTTCAGCACCACTTCTAGTTTGTAGTGATGGAAGCATGCATAGTTATGCCCAACTCGGCATTTTTATATTTAGTCTACACCTTTTAAAAATCAACTTTCAACTATTGAATAACGACTGAAAGAGATGATGTGGGTACCTCCTTTTGACCTAGAAATGTTCAACAATTATAAGAGCAATTCAGACAACTCTTTTTAACCTTTATATAGATTAAATATTTTTTCTTCTCAGCGGATTAAATGATTTTATTATAAAATGGATGTTAAAATCTCAAATATTGTCGTACGAATGACACCAATATATTGTTTCATATAACCCATCACCCTCAGACAAACTCCTTCATAGACAGATCTCTTTGCAACCATATAGTGGAAATTCCTAAAATTAACTTTTTATAAAGTTGAATCTTCCAGTTTTGACTTGTCTCTATTCTTCTTCTTTTTATCTTCTTTCGCTACAACTTCTCTAACTTACTGAAAAACTATATAATATTAATATAATTATACAAAACACAATAACTAACTTGATCTTGACTAATAAATGCTTCTTATGAGACAAATGCATGGAGGAAGGCAAATAAAACCTTCCCAAAAAGTTTAAAAGATGCAATGAACCACGATTCATGGACGTAGATCATCTCAGTAAATTGTTTAGAGTGTAATCTCTTTTACTTCTTTCTCTATGACTTGTACTTAATTGTATGTTTTCTATTTTTTTGTTCTCCTAAAGTAATGACCCAAAAGTCATATTCTTGTATTACTTTTCAGCATTTCAAATAACAAACCTTTTATCCCAAACCTTTTTCGTCACTCTCTTACCATTATGGAAAATTGGTCCATATTCAATAAGCTAGCGTTCGGCACGCCTGATTATTTATAAGACATCCATTTTATTGTAGTCCAATTTATTAATGTGATCAATGGTCCCTTCACAATTTCACAACTTAATGAAATTACATAACATGATCCGTAGAAACGGAATTGGAGAAATAAAAGGTCAGAGAGAACAAAATAAAAAAAGATAAAAATACGTAAAATGCATAATGTCACTACTTTATTTACAATTTGCTTTGGATCTTAGAAAGATTTGCAACCATTAAGAACTCTATCATGCCATGTGTTTTCCACGTGAAATTCATATTGAAGTCAACGCTTTTCTCCCATCATAGTTATTTCCTTCTACAATATTGGGGAAAATCTACTCAAACAAAAAGTATGTCCAACCAATCAAATCTTTTACGCAATAAGTTTCACCGTAATGAAAAGTTTCTCTTATTGTGTTTTATGTGTTTTGAGAGAAACTCTAAACATCTTTTAATCATAGGTTTTGACTTTTTTACCTTTTCTTTTTGTCAACCTCTTTAATGACGGTTCCACATCATTTCCTTTGACCTAAGAGAGAATATTTAGAAATGGAATGCGATCACCGGTTGCTAAATCAAAATTTTATTAATCATTAATGATTGCCCGATCTCTTTCAAACCAAATCAATTCATATCTCAGAAATTAAATGTTTTACGGTGGAGAAATTGTGGAAATTAATTATCAAACTTCATTTATTTCCCACCATTATTGAACTTAATCAAAGCTGTGATGTGTTCTTCGAAATTAAATATCTTTCTACTATTTGTCGGCTGGCAGAGGCATGTTTAAAATTCATACTTGATGCCAAAAAACATATATAAAATCAAATATTTTTGGGAAAATATTAAACTCTAAGATGAATTCATGCTATAAAACAATTTGCTCAAATAAAAAATAATAATAATAAATTTCTGCCACATATATACTGAAAACTACAGATGAACATCTTCTGTTAATGAGATTTGTCTTGTTAAACCACGGCCAGCTAGAAAAATATATAATACAAACATGTTTCCCTCGTGTATATATATATAGTACAGAAATATTTTTAATCTATTACTTATTTATCGTCATCACATTCATATTATTTAAAAAATAATATAATTTCTTAAAAATTATGACATGCTTTAAAATTTATTATGATATATATAATTTTAGGTATAAAGATTTAAATTTTGATAAGATTCTAAAAAATCAAATAATAACTATATTAAATCATAAATATTATTGTTATTAAAAATCTACAAAATAATGCAATTGTAAGTGTAACAAAAATTCCACATAGACTTATAACTAAAAACTAAAATAATTTGTTTTACATAATATTTAATTTTTTGTCAAAATAAATATAAACATGTATTAACAAATACAAAACCAATTGCTTCGTGCTTTCACTAAACCACTGCACCATATTTTTGGTCATTTTACGTAAGTTGACTAAAAAGTTTAATTTCCGGATTTTAAAATTTTCTATTCCTGATTTAGATGTTGATAGTTTTAAATATTTATTATTGTCCCTCCTCGCCAACTATCTCTCTCCTTTTTCTTGTTGCCCCTCTCTCTCTTTGTATCTTTTTTTTTTACCCCCTCTCTCTTTGTATCTATCTGCACGTTTTGTGTATCTGTTTTCTTCTTTCCCTTTTGTTTTCAGCCAAACTTATCACAGAACTGCTTCTTGAGTTTTTACTCTGCTCATAAGTAACAAAGTTCTGACCAAGAAGAAGACGTTTAAAAAATCAATATTCTGAAGACACCTTAGAAATCTTATCTTTTGTCATTTTTTTTGTTTTTCTTCTCCAATTTGACTAAACAGAACAAATGCTTGATGTAACAGTCTCCTTTGAGCTGATTCCTTATAATATCCACAAACAAAGGAACCAACTTTCTCATTCTTCTTACCTTTTTTTTTTCATTCTACTTCATGTAATGAGTTTCTTGATCTGATTCTTTTGGATCTCTCGCATTTGGAGAAACAGGTCTTGGGTTTGTTTTAGATTCTTACACGAAACAGAAACTTTGTTTCTTTTTCTTCCTCTTCATCCTCTGTTTCACTGTATCCATCTTTGTGCTTCTTCTTCTAAAAGATGTCGATGAGCCCAACTTGGAAGAGTTTATGGTTCTTGCTCATCACAGTCGGATTTTTAGGACCAAATCTCCACTGTGTTCTGTCTAGCCCACACCGTATTCTAGTGGACACAGATGTCGACACAGACGATTTCTTTGCTTTACTCTACCTCTTGAAGCTAAACAAATCAGAATTCGATGTCGTCGTAAGCCTACTACTTTCACAATCGTCTCTCTTTTCTGTCAGCTTTCTTTAACTTTGTCATTCAATGCTCTGTTTTTGAAACAGGGGATTACAGTGAGTGCAAATGCGTGGACAAACGCAGGACACGGAGTGAATCATGTGTACGATTTATTACACATGATGGGTCGTGACGATATCGCCGTCGGTGTCGGCGGCGAAGGTGGGATTCTGGACGACGGTACTATTCTCTCCGACGTCGGTGGTTATTTTCCGATAATCGAACAGGTTCTCTTCTTCCTCTTCTTCTTAATATGTTTTCTCGAGTATTTGTATTAATTTAGTTCAAAATGTAAAATCTGTGTGTCAGGGAATGACAACAACAGGAGCATGTAGATATAGACAAGCCATTCCTAAAGGTTTAGGAGGCATTCTCGACATTGACTCCAATTTTGGATTTCGTAAACAGTTTCTTCCTCAGGTAAATAAATGGCAAATTTCTTAAAATTGACACCTTCGTCAATATTTCAAAAAATAAAATTAAAAAACAAGAACCCTAGCTATAAATCCAAATATAACTATTTTTTTGCACAACTTCCCAAAAATAAAAGGTTGGTGTTTAATAATTACTTTTACAAATATATATGACGATCTGTAAATAGCTGAACTGATGAATGTATTTTTTATTATTTAACTGTGAAACAGATATATTTTGACCGTATAAATATACTGGTCGTATTAAAATATACTAACAATAATAGCGTTGGTTATCTAAAAAAGTATAATAGCGTGATTTTTATATCCTATCGCATCGCACCAACTAAGTTACTTTAATGGCAACTAACATTTAAAATCTTATAAAAAATTGTCAAACTCTGTGGACATTTTGTGTTGTTATCTCGTGGTCGCAACACGTGTCGCTAGAATAGTTCGAACCGAAGTAACCTGACTTGTACATCCCAAACACTTGTCGGCTGCTACTAGATTCAAGAAGCCTAGTAGTGATATATATAATTTGCAAGTTTAGGATAGGCAGATCCAATCCAGAGAATAGTATGATAAGCAATTTTTTTTGGTTAAATAATCCGAAAATGTTGGACCGACAATTTGTAATTTTCATAAGAAAACAGTTTCCTATATGTCTTCTATAAGAGCAAATAGTTAGCGACGTTTGTTTTTTAAATAACTCAACTAAATTACTTATATATGTAAACTTTTAAAATTCATAATTTTTAACCGTGAAAAAATAAATAAAAATTATAAAAAAATCAATTTAACAATACAAACAAATAAATAAAATTGAGAAAACAAAATCATCCATTGATAACAAAGCCTTAATAAATATTATTTGTGTCAATACTTTTTTATTATTATTTGTTTTTTATCATATGTTTCCGAATATTTAGTTTTTTATTCATGTTTGAATAAATATTTTTATTATTATTTAGTTACTCGTATATCTAAATATTAAGAAACAGAGGACATATTAATTGATTAAATATTAAAAAATAATGTTCTTGTGGGAAAACAGGGGAAGAGAAGGTACACTCCTCTCCGGCAACCAACGGCACAGAAAGTAATCGCCGACAAAGTTTCCGAAGGTCCAATCACCGTCATCCTCATCGGATCTCACACGAATTTCGCTCTCTTCTTGATGTCAAACCCTCACCTCAAACACAACATCCAACACATCTATGTCATGGGCGGTGGTGTACGGTCGCGAAACCCCACCGGATGTTGTCCGGCGAATTCCACGGCGGAGGAATGTCAACCTCGTCAATGTGGAAACCGCGGTAACTTGTTCACAGACTATACAAGTAATCCTTACGCGGAATTCAACATCTTCGCTGATCCTTTCGCTGCATATCAGGTTCACTATTGTCCTTTCTCACATTGATTTGTTTGGTTTCTTCAAAGTATATTATGTTTCGAAACGCAAAGCAATAAAAATAACAAGGAAAAAAATATTACAGGTGTTTCATTCAGGTGTCCCAGTGACTCTGGTTCCTTTAGATGCAACAAACACAATACCTATCAACGAGAAGTTCTTTGAGACATTCGAAAACAACCAGAGAACATATGAGGCTCAATATATTTTCTTATCTTTGAAAATTGCCAGAGACACTTGGTTTGACGATGAATTCTACAAGGTATGTATCATATATGGAATTCTATAATTTACAAAAAACTAGTTTCTAACGTTTTGTAATCATTCAACATAAATTTGTTGAGCTCAAATGTTTTCGCTATTATATTACTCGTCAACATTCCATTAGTCCATCATTTCAATATATATATGTAACATATCAGTTATCATCTTTGTGACATTCTCCAGAGCTATTTCATGTGGGATTCGTTTACGGCGGGTGTTGCAGTCTCAATCATGAGAAACTCAGGTAAAAAGAACAACAACAACAACGGTGAGAACGATTTCGCAGAGATGGAGTATATGAACATAACCATTGTTACTTCAAACAAACCTTATGGGAAATCGGATGGCTCAAATCCTTTCTTTGATAAAAGAAGAAATCCAAAGTTTAACCTAACCCTTGGAGGAGTTCACAGTGGTCATGTTCAGACGCGTTTGCAAGATCCATTCTGCATACCGAAAAGCGGAAAAGGAAGGTGTAAGGTCTGTGTTTTCCTTAACTTACCCTTTTTTGAGTTTCTGATTTGGTTTATTTGAGAGGAAGAAATATATTTTAAATTTCTTTTAATGGTTGACTTTATTAGGATGGTTACACACAAGAGACCTCTGGACCTGATTCAGTGCGTGTCCTTGTCGCGACACGAGCTAAACCGAACGTAAACATCAAAAGTAGACTTGACAGAGAGTTCTATGTTGATTTCTTGGAAGTAAGTTGTCATCTTCTCACACAAATCTAAGCTGGAAAATGTTACAGATCAAACGCTTCTTTTGTCTGATGTAACAGAGTTGTTTACACAATGAACAGGTTTTGAATAGACCTGAAGAAACAGGGAGATTTAACTTTTCATCTCAGTTTCCATACTACAAAGAAGAATTGTTGAGACCAGATCTTAGCAAAGCACGGACGGGAAAGCCAGTTGTTTTTGACATGGACATGAGCGCCGGAGATTTCCTCTCTCTCTTCTACCTTCTTAAGGTTCCGGTGGAGAAAATCGATTTGAAGGTATGATTTTACAGAGATCTAGGTGAAGAACAAATATATCGACTATAACGGTTACTTGTTGCGTAAGTAAGTAGGTGAGTATGCTGTTTTCTTCAATATCCTAACACCTACTCTTTCTTCATTCGACAGGCCATCATTGTGAGCCCAAATGGTTGGGCTAATGCAGCAACAATTGATGTGGTTTATGATCTGCTTCATATGATGGGTCGTGACGACATTCCAGTCGGTCTGGGAGACATGTTGGCATTGAACCAATCTGACCCGATTTTCCCACCGGTTGGAGATTGCAAGTACGTCAAGGCTGTACCACAAGGCTGTGGTGGATTTCTTGATTCAGACACTCTTTACGGTCTTGCTCGTGACCTCCCACGAAGTCCTCGCAGGTATATATATATATATATATATCATAACTAATTGATAATGAGTGCAATTTTTCAGAAATCCTACTAAGATCATTTTATGGAAGATGGATATTAAATATGCGTGTACATATTTATGCAGATACACTGCGGAGAACTCAATGGCACATGGAGCCCCGAGGGACACTGATCGGCCTGAACTCCGACAACCTCTTGCACTCGAAGTTTGGCAAAATCTTACCAAATCTATGAATGGAGATTCTAAGATCACTGTACTAACCAATGGACCACTGACTGGCTTAGCCAAGATCCTCTCATCAGATAAAAACTCAACCTCACTAATCAAGGTGAGAATCTTTTATTACTTTCTCTGATAATATTCACTAAGATCCGAGATTTAATAAAGATACCTTCTTATGTAAATTTCAGGAAGTTTACATCGTGGGTGGACATATAAACCGTAACAAATCAGAAAAAGGGAACGTATTCACGGTTCCTGCGAATGCATACGCTGAATTCAATATGTTTCTCGATCCTTTAGCAGCTAAGACCGTTCTTGAATCCGGTCTAAACATCACACTTATCCCTCTAGCAACCCAACGCCAGTTATGTTCTTTCCAAACGATGGTTAACTTATATTCTTCGGCTAAAACACCGGAAGCTCGATTTGTAAAGCGGCTGCTAACTAGATTGCAAGCTCTTCATCATAATCACCGGAGATACACGCACATGGTAAAGACTCTCCTGTCATTTTGCTTCATCTTAGACAAAAATGATTTTGGCTATGATTGGTTTCTTTACATTTATAAGTTTTGTTCTTTTTTTTTATTGAAACCACAAAAAGTTAGTGGTTTAATCATTTTTTTTAAACCATGACCCTCTGTCTTCTCGTTCCAAAACTCATAGACTAACCCTAAAGTGTTATTGCAGGACATGTTCTTAGGAGAAATTCTTGGAGCAGTTTACTTGGGAGGCGATCACGCTTCATTGAAGCCGAAACTGCGAGCTGAGCACATTAAAGTGATCGCTGAAGGGGATGAATCGAAAGATGGTCAGATGGTGATCGATAAACTACGCAGAAAACAAATAAATATACTCGAAAGAGTAAACTTGACAGGCTGCTTTGAGGGCTTTGCTTCTAGACTTCATGATAAGAGCCAATCTGCGGTCATAGGAAGCTTTGAAGAACAAAGGAAGAAATGGAATACACCACAAAGTTCAACACGAAAGATACCTATAAGGCTATAACCACTCAAAGATTTTATTGAATTTATATGCTATCGGAGATACGTTAGGTAGCAAGATGTGAATCTTGCAGACCAAGAATTTCATGAAAAGATTTGGAGAGCAAATAAATCTTAATATATATTTAGCAACGGATTAGTTTCTATATGAAGGTGATGAGTTTCTTCTTCTTATCACTTATAATAACTCATCACCTTCATTATAAAATCTTATAATCCGCAAATGCATGATAATGAAATAACCGTAGTTATGTCCCTGAGGTTTTTATAGGATTCTCCAATTTTATTATCTCTTATACTCCATATATTTGTTTCTTTTTTTTCCCTCAATCCTTCCATTTTAATTTCAAAATTTTATAAATTAAATTACACTACATATCCGTTAACAATACGTGTAACCTCACCATTAAGATGATATGATGATGTTTTCTTAAATAAAAACTGAACCTCTTAACCTTTATGTCCCTTTCTTAGTTAAAGATGTTGAGATTAGTTTTAAAAATTCAGACAAGAAACAGAATTCTCTGAGTTTCTTCTTCTTCTTCTTCGTCCGTTGTGCAAAATTGGAAGATGTTCTGGTTCTTGTTCGTTCTAGTCGTCACTATTCTAGGACCCTTAGGTCATAACCTCCCCTGTTTTGGGTCTAGCCCACACCGTATTCTAGTGGACACAGATGTCGACACAGACGATTTCATTGCTCTCTTGTACCTCTTGAAGCTCAACAAATCAGAGTTTGATCTAGTGGTGAGCCTAAGCACATTACTTGGCCATGACCCGCACTCTAGTCTTCAAATTAGCTTAATTTCTCTGCTAATGCTCTGTTTTTTGAAACAGGGGATTACATTGAGTGCAAATGCTTGGACAAACGCAGGACATGGAGTGAATCAAATATACGACATTCTCTACTTGATGGGTCGTGACGATATTACCGTCGGTGTTGGAGGCGAAGGAGGGATTCTCGCTGACGGTACTATTCTTCCCGACTTTGGTGGTTATCTTCCGATCATAGAACAGGTTCTTCTTTTTTCTCTCAGTTTCTAACATACAGTTACTTATGACTCAAGTAATCATCGAATAGGTTCTTCTTCTCTTTTTTTACTTCAGGGGATGACAACAGCAGGAGGATGCAGATACAGACAAACCATTCCTAAAGGTCGTAAAGGCCAAGTCGACGTCGACTCAAATTATGGATTTCGTAAACATTTTCTCCCTCAGGTATATCACTTTCTTAATATTATCTATGGCGATGAGATAATGGATCTTGAATCTTGTACATCGCGGGAAAACAGGGGAACAGAAGATATACTCCTCTCCGGCAACCAACGGTGCAAAAAGTAATCGGCGACAAAGTTTCCGAAGGTCCAATAAGCATCTTCTTGATGGGATCTCACACCAATCTTGCTCTCTTCATGATGTCGAATCCTCACCTCAAACATAACATCCAACACATTTACGTTATGGGTGGTAGTGTTCGGTGTTCAAAACCTAGCGGATTCTGCGGAAACTTGTTCACAGGTTTCACAAGTAATCCTTACGCTGAATTCAACATCTTCGCAGACCCTTTCGCTGCTTACCAGGTTTGAGATATCCTTAGTGATTGTTATATTTCTTGAACTAGTGTGTTTGATATACATGCCATGTTATGTGTCCATTACAGGTCTTTCATTCAGGTATTCCGATAACTCTGGTTCCTCTAGACGCAACCAAAACAATACCCATCAACAAGAAGTTCTTTGAGACATTCGAGAAGAATCAAAGAACATACGAAGCTCAATACATTTTCTCGTCTCTGAAAATCATTAGAGACACTTGGTCACCCGAAGTATTCTACTCGGTACGTAATAGTTAATACTAATACCTAGCTAGTTTCATATGTATCCATTGGAAGTGCAAAAACTAGAATTCACGTCCATGTCCCTACATCTCCCAGGGGCTAGACTTCTCATTACTTTGGAGGAGCATAGCACGCCACTGAGCCAAAAGCTACTTTGACTAAACTAGCTCATTGAAGAAACAGAAATTGAGTTAGTCAGAGTTTGAAAATATCAAACTCATCATGAAAAAAGAAAAGATGAGCTGAGATTCAATAACTTGTAGAACAATCCACATCTTATGACGACTTGAGCGGACCCATTTTGTTACCTATAGAACTCATCAAGACGTTTGAGAACTTTTTCTCAAGATTTATGAATCGTCGATTTGATTTTTTTTTCAGAACTACGACATGTGGGATCCTTTCATGGCTGGTGTTGCAGTTTCGATCATGAGAAACTCTGGTAATAAGAACAACAAAAATGGTGAGAACGATTTCGCAGAGATGGAGTACATGAACATAACCATTGTTACTTCAAATGAACCTTATGGATCACCCGACGCCTCAAATCCTTTCTTTGACAAACAAATAACTCCAAAGTTTAACCTAAGCCTTGGAGGAGTTCACAGTGGTCATGTTCAGAGAGGTTTGCGTGATCCACTCTGCATACAGAAAGGCGGAAAAGGAAGGTGTAAGGTGTGCATGTGTTTTCTTTAATCCTTTTGAAATTTCAGATTAAACAATGAAATTAAGCTCTCTTTTGCTATGTTTACATTAGGATGGTTACACGCAAGAGACATCTGGACCTGATTCAATTTCTGTTCTTGTCGCGACACGAGCTAAACCGAACAAGAACTATAAAAGTGAACTGGATAGAGAGTTCTACGTCGATATCTTGGAAGTTAGTTTTTATCTTCTCATGAGGCCTCATCGATCAAATGTTTCTTCTATGTAAATAACCAAGTCACTTATATCATGAACAGGTTTTGAATAGACCTGAAGAAACAGGGAGGTTTAACATATCAACTCAGTTTCCATACTACAGAGAAGAAATGTTGAAACCAGATCATAGTAATACACGGCTCGGAAAGCCTATTGTTTTCGATATGGACATGAGCGCTGGAGATTTCCTCTCTCTCTTCTATCTCCTTAAAGTTCCTGTGGAGATTATAGATTTGAAAGTATGTTTTTTGAAAAGCTTAAAACCATTTCTTGTTACATAAATGGGATATAACTATTGCTTGTTACACAGTAGCTCGGTAAATTTTCCACTCTTCTTTAAGTATTAACACTTAGGCTCTCTCATTCACTCTGAAATCTCCAGGCAGTTATCGTCAGCCCGACCGGTTGGGCTAACGCAGCGACAATTGACGTGGTCTACGATCTGCTTCATATGATGGGACGCGACGACATTCCAGTCGGTCTAGGGGACATGTTCGCAATGAACCAGTCTGACCCGAAATATCCATACTTTGGAGATTGCAAGTACGCCAAGGCGATTCCACAAGGCTGTGGCGGTTTTCTTGATTCGGACACACTCTATGGCCTTGCTCGTGACCTCCCAAGGAGCCTTCGTAGGTATGTTGTTGTATAATACACTAGGTCTCTTACATATTTTTTATGTGAAACTACTAACACCTTTTCTACAGAAACACTGCAAAGAACTCAGTGGCACATGGAGATCGAAGGGACACTGATCGCTCTCAACTTCGACAACCTCTGGCACTTGAAGTTTGGGAAAGTCTGACCAAATCTGTTAATGAACTGTCTAAGATCACTATACTAACTAATGGACCATTAACTAGCTTAGCCAAGCTCATCTCATCAGATAAAAACTCAACCTCACTAATCAACGTGAGAATCTTCTGTTGCTTTCTCTGATATATTAATATGATTATCAAGTTCGAAGATCTTAAGTTAAGGGAGCTTTTTCTGTAAATTGCAGGAAGTTTACATTGTGGGCGGACATATAAACCTTAAGAAATCAGACCGAGGGAACACATTCACGGTTCTTTCGAATGCATATGCCGAATTCAATATGTTTCTTGATCCTTTAGCAGCTAAGACCGTTCTCAAATCTGGTCTAAACATCACACTCATCCCTCTAGTGACCCAACGCAACTTGAGTTCTTTCCAGATGATGCTTAACAGTCTCGACTCTACGGATAAAACACCCGAATCTCAGTTCGTACACGGATTGCTCACTAGATTACATGCCCTTCACCAGGTTCACAGGAGATACAAGCATGTGGTAAAAAGCCCTTTTGTCTTCGGCTCCTTAACGGTTTCATCTGTTCAGACAAAAATGATCTTGTCTGGTTTTTAAGCAAACCTTTTCATTGTTGTTCCAGGGCATGTTCTTGGGGGAGGTTCTTGGAGCAATGTTATTGGGAGGCGATCACGCTGTATTGAAGCCAAAACTACGAGAGGA
This sequence comes from Schrenkiella parvula, assembly GCA_000218505.1. Classification (NCBI taxonomy): domain Eukaryota; kingdom Viridiplantae; phylum Streptophyta; class Magnoliopsida; order Brassicales; family Brassicaceae; genus Schrenkiella; species Schrenkiella parvula. Next base: position 61,894 of record AFAN01000072.1, on the reverse strand, counting down.
GAAAGTAAAAGTGATTGCAGAAGGGTATGAACCGAAAGACGGTCAAATATTGATCGATAAACTGCATGGAAGACTCGTACAAATACTCGAAAGCATCGATTCAAGAGGCTGCTATGAGAGTTTTGCTTCAAACCTCAATGACAAGAGACAATCTGCAGTTATAGGAAGCTTTGAAGAGCAAAGGAAAAAATGGATCACACCACCGAGCCGGACACGCCACTGAGTTGATAACAACAAAATATATACTTAAAACCTATAAAGGATTTGATTAAATCTATGTGCGTACATATTATTCTCCCCAGGAAGCTATTGTAATTTTACAGAACTCCTGTTAGAAAAAAGTTCACCAACAACAACTCTACACGAGACAACAACATAGAGTTTTATGGCACAGAAGAAGAAGAAGAAGAAAGAGAAAGATAGAATTAAGTCTAACAAGCCTTACAGCTTCGCCTGCAATAGCCAGGAAGCTCAGCAGTTCCAACCATGTACTCTGGGTTCTTTGTGCATTCCCCAAGCACTGCCCATCTCTCACAGCTCTCATTCATATCCGTGCAATTTCCACCCGGTGTCACAATCCTGTCGAATGAGTCCACGTGGATCCACTTGGTTGCCGACCATTTCTCTCCTTCGATCACGGGACATCCACCGTGAAGGCTCAATGGGTCCGGGATTGCGTCTGGGTGGAGGTTGAAGAACAACAAAGCATCCCCTTTCTTTGGTTTCACTAACAAACATTTACCCATAAAGACACAAAAGCTCTAAAATTTTACATCTGTTACTATTCCAGGAAAAGAAGAATTATTATTATCAGTTTTGTTTCCTACCTGCGATTCCTTTCTTGGCACAATCAGAAAGGTCTTCTTTGTTTTCAGATAGTACTCGGCGAGAAGGTAACTATAAAAATCATCATCTTTATGAGAGAATGAATGACACAGGGGTGATCATTTGGGGAAATGTAACCATTGATTGCACAAACCTCTGCATCTGGAAATACGGTTTCTCCACCTTTTGTCACATTGGATAGATACATGAGAACTGTTGCTATGCGGTGTCCACCACGGACAATGTTGACTTTGTCATGAAAGTAGTCAAAGTGAGCATCGTATTTTTGACCGTGCTCGTATCTCAAAACCTGAATGTCTTCCCCGTTTTCTGTCACCGCAGAAAGTATATGACTTAAATAAAAAACTATCTTCTGTAACGCTTTCAAGAATTTGCAAGTTTCTTAGCTGCTCACAAAAAGAAGTTTTAAACCAATTCAGAGTGTACTGTCTGTACCTTTTGGAAGAAATGTCCAGGTGGAGATCTTGTCTTCTATACCGGAAACAATGAGATCCTGTAATGACACAACATTTACAGATCTGAACCTAGTCGGGAAAATTTGTGGTAGTTAAGCAAAAATTATAGATCTAACATAATGATAAGGTCAATAATCTTCCAACTTCCAGGATCTCTCATTCAAAGGATAAATGTCAGAGTATGCTTAAGGAGATTTTACAATCACAGTTATATATAATCCACCAGAGATTTGGAGTTTGACCTATCAAAATCTGTCATTTGTAGGATAGACATTTCTTTACACAAGTTTCAAGGCCTAAGAAACAAGATCTATGCCAACTTGAAGTATACGAACTGGGGAAGGAAACAAAAGAGAAATGCGAACCTTTCCTTTGGAGATAAATGTGCCGGAGCTGGTTCGAACCTCGCTGAATTTGCTCTCTCCACTATCATTATCAGCGACAGCCGATCTCTTGAGGTCCGCTTTTGCCTTTTTTTGAGAAAATCGAAATTTACAATATTGAAGCAGAGAAAAAAAAAAAAGCTTCCGAGTTAAGCTCAAAGCGAAGATGAAATGAAAGAAAAACTCACAAGGGAGACCATATGATCACATTCCAATTCCGTGAGAAACCCTTCATATACAAACGCCCTGAAGAACACAAACATCGAGCCAGAAATATTTTCAACATTTGAAAGTTCAAATTTCCCAAAATCACTCGAGGGTCGCGAGAGATATTGAGAGAGTGTGAGAGAGAGAGCAAACCTGGGTTTCGATGAAACCTGCTTGACTTTGGAAGGATTGATGATGGCGCTAGCGGAACTGATTAGGGAAGTGGAAGATTGAAGAAGGTCGGAGAAGATGGCGAAGAACAACAACAATCCACAGGGAGACATCGAAATCGGCATCGTTAGTGGATTGGATCTAGACGCCTGAGAGTCGGTGGAAGGAGAGAGATCGGAAGACGGAAAAACAAAAGTTCTATTTTTTTTCCGGGAAAATAAAGATTCCTAACTACATAACGACAAAACTCGGTTCTTTGAGAATATTGGTTCCGAACATAATCGAACCGGAACTTTCGGCTGACCAAAGATTTGGGTAAAATCGTATGGAAAAAAAACATTGTACAAACTAAAAAGTGAGAACATTAAAAAATAAAATAATTTTTCAGAAAATTCTCAAACTTTCAAGATTTATTTTGAAAAAAAAAACTCTCAAATTTGGCTAGTTCGTAACACAAATTCAAATTTTATCGCTCATTCAAAAAAGTCAAGATTGATTGCGCCGTTTTTAAACCCAAGAAATGTCAATAATAACAATGCCATACCCAAAAGTTAACATTAAGATATAGAAAAAGGAAGAAGATAAATTCATACAAAAAGGATAACATTAACAAACATGCAATAGTTCAAGTCAAAGATGGAAAACAAAAAAGAATACAACATCATGATCATGATCATACATACACCATGGTACAACATACTTGGAACAATACTGAACCTTTTTCAGTCCTCTCTCCTAAATTAATATCCAATATTGATCGGATTAATCTATATATAGTGAACATATGCATTGAGTGAAACCATGTCTCTTGCATTTAGCAAGTACGTAAGGTTTTTCTTTCACGAGTCTTTAGATGTTCCGAGAACGGTCTCCATGTGTCGATGAATATCGTTCAAATATCTTGTCGAGTTGTATTCTTCGTTGTCCAATAGTTCTTCTGAGTAAGTCCTCTGCAGTTTGGAGTTTTGTCCTTCTCTTAGCTGATCTAAGCTGCACTTGTCTCCCCTCAAAATCTCCGCAACCTGTATATATGTATATACAACACGCATTATTATATATGTGACCAAACAAATCACCTTGTAAAAGAATAATGGTAATTAACTAAAAGATGGAATGTTTTGATATGCATGCCTGGCTCATGTGAGGCCGGTTCATGGAGGTTTGGTGTATGCACAAGGAAGCTATGAAGACAAGACGGTCCAACTCTTCTAAGTCGTAGTCATCTCCCAAAATCGGATCAACAAGTTGTTTGATCTTGTTCTCTTTGATCAGTGGCTTGGCCTTCAAGAAAAGAAATGATCTCATCTTAATGATTTCACAATGAAGAAAATATAACAACAATCTACTCACAATCAATTTTGATTCTGAAATCAAGATCCAGGTCGATGAAGTATGAGAGAAGGATTCTATCTAGCTAGGGTTTAAGAGAAAGGTCACACATCACATACCCACATGACAAGGCTATGTTGTGCGCTGTCGAGGGCTTGTTTACCGGTGATGAGCTCAAGAAGCAGGACTCCATAAGCATATACATCTGTTTTCTCATCTACTATCCCGTGCATGAAGAACTCCGGCGGAAGGTAACTGATCGATGAACGCATAAGAGAGTATGTGAGATATAAACATCTTATGAAGCACAAGAGATAAGTTTGATTCCGTGTATATAATCTATATCAATGAGAGATTCCAAACCCGAATGTTCCTTCGACTTTTGATACGGTATGGTGAGTCCATTGGTCCGGTAGCCATTTCGCCAGCCCAAAATCAGATATCTAAGAAAGAAAAGAAAAAAAGGATACGGTTTTGAGTTCATTCTTGTTTCATAATCATAAATTCGAAAGATCTTAGCTTAAAAATCAGAATTACCTGAGCCTCAAAGTTCTCAGTGAGAAGGATGTTAGAAGCTTTAATGTCTTTATGAATGATCCTTCTCTGACAGCCTTCATGTAGATAGTACAGTCCCTCTGCTGTTCCCATCGCCACTTTGTATCTTATGCTCCAACTCAATTTCTCTTTCGCCTCTACAAAATGTTAAAAGGATCTTAATTAGGTTTTGAATCATCAAAGAAATGAAAAGCAAGACCATTACTTTATTTATCTTTTTCCAAATAGTTTAGAGATTGCTCTGAAACATCAGATATAAAGAGATTTTTCACCGTAGAGCAAAGAAGCGAGGCTTCCATTAGGAGATAGCTCAAGAACAAGATGCATTCCTCCTTCAACACAATATCCAATAAGCTTAGCAATGTTTGGATGATCTACGTGAACTATGATCCCTAATTCTGACAGATAATCCATCGTCATCTCTTCCGCAGAACCTCTAGTCAGTTTCTTTATCGCCACTATTTGCCCATCTGCCATCTGTCCCTTATATACCTCCGCATATCCTCCTTCTCCGATCAGATTCTCTGCCATGATATCCACAATATTCATGTTCCATTACTTCATATATAAACAAGATTTTTTATTGATTGAAAAACGTAACAAGGAATCTTAAAGGATTTCCGAACCACGGCTAAAGCCATTTGTCGCGGTTTGAATATCTTGGAGAGAGAAGTTTCTCCAGGAGGGTTTGAAGTAGAACAAGTCATCAGTGTCAAGAGCAGCAGCAGGTATAACAGGGACCATGTTATCTCTTATGCGTTTGCTCTTACGTCTAGTCAATTTGGGGACTCCTTTGAGAGGTGTGAACGTGTTGAATGGCATCGCTGATGATCCTTTCTTGAGTAAACGGAAGAAGCCTCGCCAATGACCGTTGGTGGGACCTACAGACGAATGATGATGATGGTGGTGGTGGTGGGGATGATGATGAGTTTCTGATGATGATGATTCTGACGTGCTCACCACGGAAGATGATGATGTTTCGGATTCTATGCTCCTTAGAATATCATCGTCTGATTCTGATTTGTTGTGACAGAATGTTGTTATTTTGTCTTCATCTGGACAGAATGATGGTAAATCTGGTGCAAAGAAAAGGAATTTCATGAAATCGTTTAGCCAAGAAGAACCACAAAATCAAAGAAACCTTTGATTATTACCATGAGAAGAGAAAGAATCAGAGAAGCCGGCTCGAGATCTTCTTGTTGAGAGAGGAGTTGATTGTTTTCCACGATTCTCAACGTCTACATCGCTGCGAGATCACGTGTTTGTATGATCAGAAAACAAATTAAGTTACATTATTGTCAGATGAAATGAAATGGCTTGCGAGACAAAAGACATAACCATTTGCAAAATCTTTGTTTAGCAAGCAACGTTAACAACAGATCTTTTGGGGGAAAAAATTACCAGGCGGGAGACGAAGATGACGTCGTCGTGGAAGCAAGAGTTTGTGACGAGTCTCGAACGCCTTCCATGGAATTGGAGACAGAAAATGAGACAAAAAAGGGAAAGAGAGAGAGAAGACTAAGGAAAGAGAAGAGAGAAAGTAACGGAAGACATGATCATTGGTTTTCTTCTCTTACACCTCATCTTTTCTTTTGTTTTAACTGAAAATCCGCCTCTTCTCTTAAGCCTTCTTCTTCTTTCTTAATTTTAGATGAAATCAAAATCCTTTTTCTTTTCTTTTTTGCTTTCGAAATAGAAAATTCCCAGAGAATATTCTCAATATTTTGATCAATATTATAAATCCTAAATTTAGAGTAACAGACTAATGTTTTCTCTAATCTCAACGTTTTAATTAAAGGCATTTTGCAAGTGAAAACAAATACTACTAGCATTTTGCAGATATATTTTCAGAAAAAAATAACTGTTATGTGGATGTGACAGCTCCCACGTTGGTGGATCAGCGCCACGTGGCATAATTCGTTTCCGGACAACCCGACAAAGGTTAGTGGACCTGAAGTCATTAGAGACAGACAACAATCTTGTGTTCATTTTCTAACCTTTTGACTTATGTCTACATGTTGACCACGTATATTATTACATCAGAGCTTCTTCTCATTTATAGATGGGCCTGGGCTCTCTAGAATGAAAAAACAAAGCCCACAAGAAATGATAAAGTGTGCCTGATGATTATTATATGCCGGAGAGTTTCTGATTTCTGAGAATCTTCCACGACTGAAGAAGAAACCCAAAATCTCGCCTTGCAATGGAGAAAGTGACGGAGAATCCCAATTCCGAGACGCAACCTCCCCCTCCGAATCATCAAATGGATGCAGACGAAGACGACGAGAATGTGAAACAGCTCAAAGAGTGTTCTTCTCTCTATCTGTCTTTACAGGTTCTGTTGTTTTTCCAAATTCATTATCATCTCTTTGATTCCTCGATCTTTATATCCCTTCAAAATCGTTTAATTTTCGCAGGACTGTCTTGTTGATAGCAACAGGGACTGGAAATCTTGTCAGAAACGTATGTCGCTCTCTATTCTCAAATTTACTTAGCAAGCTAAATCTGAAATCCGAGGGTTTTAGAGCTGGATTTAGGGTTTTTAACCTAAGAGAACGTAATTGGGTTTATTTGTTGTTGACTAGTTAATCTGTGTGAGAAACTGGCTAAGAAGTGATAGATTCATTGAGTTGTCTTATGTGAAAGGGAAGATATGTAGTTTGTCCTCCTCCGGATATTTTCGGGCATAGTGTTGATAACCTTTTGTTGGGTTTGTGATTTGTGCCAAAGACGTTCAAGCTTTGAAGGCATGCCATGAAAGGAGAGCGAAGAAATGACAGAGATGAGGAAAAGCGACACCTGGTTAGCAAGTATTGATATACAGAAACCACATTATTCGTATCATCTTATGTATACGGCTTTGTGAAATGGTTTTCTAACGAGTGTTCTTTGTTTTGGGGTTTGCAAAATGCACAAGCTTTCCTACAATGTATTTCAACAAAAGCAAATTTCACTTCAAGCAATCTGACTCTTGGTTTTTTTTGTTCTTGCTGGTTTGATTTTGGTTCTCATTGCAGATAATCTTTTCTTTTACTGTCTCTTAAGTAGTTGAGTTTTGTTTCTGAGATGCGAACGATGGATAGTAATGATGTTTACATTTGGTTTGTTTTCTTCCTAGATGAATTTTGTTCACTCAGAGCCAGAGGAGATCTCTGTTTTTTGAATCCTTTTTAATAGAATGCTACTTCTTATGACGAAGAGCCTTGTACATCTTTCTTCAAAAAGCTACACAACCTTCTGTTATTGGAGCATGAATCTTAAGATGGGAAGGGAACATGTGAATGGACAGTGGAGAAGAGCAGAGAAGGTTCTTAAAACTGAGATATATGTTTATGATTTAGTTAGATCAATCGTTACAAAAGTAAAGTTTCAGAGTGGAGATGACTCCACTGCTCAGAGAATATCTTAGTGCAGTTCTTAGTGACAAAACGAGTTACGTCTTGCTACTACTGGACATATTAAATTGGGTTTTACTTTAGGCCAATTATTGTCACGTGCAAATTGTATGTTGGGGTGGATTGAGTTTACATGCGCGATTATTAACATTAACTATATATTAATTTTCTTATTAAAAGGTCAATAGCCAAAAGCGTAACTTTTTGTTTTTGTTTTTTTTATCGTCTAAAGCACTTAAACATGCACATTTATTTGGTTTGAATTCAGGTTATGATCAGATTTTGATGTGTTAACCATGAGTTTAAAATTTTAATGGATTTTAACACCACAAAAATTGTACTTCCAACGGTGGTGAATAAGTTAATTTGCAACCACATATAAGAACGAACAATTAAACCGTATATCAAAAGTCTTGATATAAGAGATTTAAGATAATTTAAATTTAAAATTTTAAAAAACAAACATAAGAAACAAAGAGAAAGAAAGAAAAGAAAAAAAGAGCAAACATTTTTTACCCTCCCCCACTAAAATTCTACAACACTGAACCTCAAAAATGCTTAGGCGTGACATTGCCACAAGTGCAAAGTGGGGTGCATGATCATATGTTCCCACTTTTATAACTTTCCTTACCCAAGTCAACCAATCATCTCCATCCACGTCATCACCTCCCTTTTCTTTCTCCTCTCACCTAAGTAAAACCTAAAACCCTTTTTTTTGTTCCCCTCCTCCGGCGAAGACTATTTCCGGCGAGGTGTGAATGACTGATAAACGACTGTTCCGGATCCTGGAAACTCATCCATAAGTCTGCTCCGACACTTGAGACCGAGCTTCTTAGCCAACACGCGCTCTACACGCTTCGTCACCTCGTGGTCATAATCTTCGCCGCCGTAAGTGGTGGCGATGGAGACGCAATCTGGCCGGAAAACATCAATCGCGCGGGTCAACACCTCCGCGATATCTCCGTGACCGTCGTCGTAGAGAGACAAACCGCACTCGAAGCTAGCGTAGCTAAAACCGTCTTCAGGCGTCACGTGTATGGTCGAGTAACGGTCTCCGGCGACTCCGTTCATCGAGTAACCGCAAGGATCAAACGCGAAGTCGCATATAAACGCGTTTGCGTTTATCATATCGATACCGCTCAGCCGCGTCATCTCTTTCCCGGCGGAATCGCTGTTGTCGTCGCCTTTCCTTCTAAAGAAACTCCGGGCGTTGACTCTATCAAGCTCCGTCATGCAGACCTCGACGACAACGACCGGCTCGTCGGATTCCACATCAGCGCTGGCGGTGAAGACGTGCCAAGCACGTGACGGGTTATTAGAAGGCGTCATGACAGAGGCTTTACGGTAACGGAGAGATTTGGGGAGGCTTTCTTCGACGATGATGACTTCGTCTTTGAAGCTTGTGTAAGGGAAAGGCTGTGATTTGGGGAAGATGAAGCTGCCGCGCGAGTAGCGACACGCGCGTAACGTGAGGTTGAGATTACGCGCGAGATGGATGAACGGTCGGATTGATTTGAGGAGTTGCGTGGTGCCGCATGTTTTGATGATGATTTTGGTTGGGTAGACGAAGAGGCTAGACTCGGAGAGGACGTATGCGTCGAAGCTACGATTCGCTACGGCGGAGACCACCGTGCACTGCACTTCGTTTAAGACTTGGTCTAGAGATTCGAAGTCGATTAGACGGAGCCCCATCGTGTTACTTTTGGTTATTGAGTTGTCGTCGTCGTCGAAGAATCGAAGTTCGAGTCTTTTCTCGAATCCCTCGAACCCAGACACTGCCATTGCAAGGTCAGAAGAAGATGTGGGAATAAAACAGAACAGAGGACGTTGCGATAAGAACAGAGCAGAGGAAAACTGTGTGTGTATAGAGAGAAGAGAGAGGTAGTGGTGATTAGTGGAAGAGAATTGGTATTTATAGGGGGAGATTTGGAGGATAGAGAAGGAGGAGCATGCGGGTTAAGAGACCAAGAAATCATGATTGCAGGCATAATGAAACGAGAAAGATGATGAGAGTTTGTGTTTGTTTTGTATGTATGTATGTATGCGTGTATGTATCTGTGAATCTGTTTGTATGTAAGAGATCTAACTAGTGTGCGTTTCTGATTCTGTTCTGTTTCTTGTATTTTGTAATGAGAAAGAAAGAAATTTATGGGTTGTGGCGTTTCTGCGTCGTTTCTATAGTTTTGTGTGTTAAATTTTGTCTTTGTTCATTATTTTTCCATTAGGTGGTATGTTAGTTCTGGTCGATAACATTGCAGAAATGAAAAATCATGAAAAAACAAAAATGTAGAATGAAACGACATAATTATTATGTGATCGGTAAAACGGCAGTTATAGAATTACGAAACGGATTAATGTAAATTTGCCGGTTCTGCATAATTATGTTTATCTGTAAAACTGTGTAGAATCACAAAGACATTTATACAGTCTTCCCAAATGTTAGCAATAAAAATTTATATCGCTTTAAAAGCTACCAATGATGTTAGTAAAAGATTGGCGACATTAATTGATAGTTGATGAACAAAAGAAGATGACATAAACATTTGTTTTAGTGGTTTATCATGCCATCCACAGTTTCAAAGTGAAAAGAATTTATTTTTATAATTATTTTAAGATTATTATGACATTTTAGCTTATTTGTTTCACCATGAGTGTCTTAACATATATATAAACTAAGAAATTTGGTGATAAATTGGAAAAAAACAATGGCAGAACTACCTTCTAAATATATTTAGCACAAATATTAGCCTCTTCTAAATTTAGTTCCAACCTCGTTACGTATCACTCATCATGCCAAAATAAAGGACCCATCTTTACGTAGCGCATATTAAATAATATATATGACTAGATATATACACACATACTATATAATGGACAAGACACAAAAGATCTTGAAAGGCAGTGAAACAAGTGTCTACAAGAAACATCAATTTTTAGTGGCTTGTGTGTCAAACAATCGCTAATGCACATAAAAAGACAACCAAAGGTTAAATTATTTCGTTCAATATATATGCACGTAAACGTTATCTATATTGGTTTTTGAATAGACGGACATAATTTTGACCAGGAAGACAAAAAACAGACATAATTATACGTTAATGCAGCATTGTTTTTCTCTACTTGTAGGGGTGACCATACCTTGTATCTCGTAAAAGTAGCATGGATCTAAAGTTTAAGGTTTACGCTGTCTCATTATAGAGCAGGTCAGATCCTTTTAAATATTACTCAAGATGTAAGATTGAGCCTTAATTAATACAAAATTTGTATGTATGTACGCTCAAAAATACTAAGAAAAGATAATAACAACAGCCTGAGGGAGTATTTTTTTGTATAGAAACAGTCTGAGATATTTATTTTCCCAAAAATATGGATAGTTTTCGAATTGAATACTTTAATACGTAGCGAAAAGAATGAATAATTGGATGTAACAGGGGAGCTCTTTTTTGGTTGGAAAGAGAAATGATAAATCGTGTGCTAATTTGAAGATGATTTTGTTGGGGACTAACTTTAGAGAGACCTTATTAAAGTTCGAATCATAAGTAAGCCCATTTTGTTGCCTTAACAAGAATCATTAAACATTTACCCCTCAATTCATTTGACCACAACTAGCTTGGTCATATCCTTATGTGTATATATACATATATTGAAAATATATGACCATCAAAGGGAGGATCAAGACTGCTAAAACATAAATAAAGAACAGTACAGTTAGTGACACCAAATGAGAAAACGAATAGTTATAGATTGAATAATATATTTTTCGTATTCATCAATGGCTCAATTTTTAACTATTTATATGATTGTTTTTTTAGAGAAATCAAGTTTAGTTCTGTTTGTTTCAGATAATTTAATTATCTGGACATAGAAAAATAATTATATTTAACTTACGTAAAATTTGGTACGTTTTCAATTTTTTTTTCTTTTTCATTAAAATACGCCATTTAATTAACTATATAGAAACTGTAGGAGTATAAGTATAAATTATTTTTGTCGTCAAATATATAGTCTTGTTAAGAAATCAAGATCAAGTAGGATTATGCTTAAAGTCAGCTTATTCATCCAGTAAATCTATGCAGCTAGACTCGCAAAAATATCATTACAACTATTGGTATATTATTTATTTTAATTTACCTTTGAAAAGCATCTGAGTCCGATGTTTACTACTGTTAACCGGATTGGTATATATATGTGGGTTTAAAGCATCTTAATTGGTTTTGGAACAGTTTTTATTCTCTCATCAACATATTATTTATATACATAGATCTTATATTATCAAATAAATTTATAATATCGTCATGTTATTGTAATAGTATGAATGATTATATCTTTTTTCCCGTTGCAACTAAATTCAATCAGCCTTCATTTAACCAAACAAAAAAAATCAATAAGCCCTTAAGTGATACAACTGCATATATGATATTGGGATCGTGTAACAGATATTCGTTTGTTTGTTTAACTGAGGACCAAAGTTGAAGTAAATCGAATAAATGTCATATATGTTTGTTAGATCGAGCGGGAAATTACCAAACCAACAAAAAAAAACCAAATAAAAAAAGATCAGGCGTGGCAACTTGATAATTATATAATTTTCCTTTTCAATTTTAATTAGACTGAATGAAATGAATGCTTCGTTACGTGATACCAAAAGTGCCCTTTCAACATCATTTCTATTCTCCATGCAATTTTATGTCTAACTCTGTATTCCGGCATTATCATTATCCATTATTTTTACATGAATTTCGTTATATATAATCTGTCAAAAAAATCATTAGATGTATGTTTACATATACACACACACAAAAGTATAAGTAGTTTACAACCGACTCGTCATTAGTTTGTTAAAAAGAAAGAATTGGCTCACTCTCATTAAATTAAATTTTTTTGTAATTTAAAACATTATGGATCATACCACCCAATCACTTGTAGCCGACGCAACTAATCTGAAATTTTCGAGTGAAGGTATATAAATTTTTATAATTTATCTACTGAATAAGAGTATATATGAATATAACGTTTGATTTGTGAAAAACATAAATAATAAACAAAAAGCCGAGACCAACACTAAATCTAAATAAGAAATAAGACAATAATAGAAACAGAAAGAGCATAAGTACATACTCTAGTCTAGTCTAATGATTTGATTTGTACTTGTGACTTGTGAGGATCACCTCCAGTTCTACCAGCTTACTCGTTGCTGAGCCCATTGCTACGAAAACCAAGTAATCGAATTCGAACTTGAATTTAATTCGGTTATCAAACATTATATTACCCAATTAATATTCCAATTGCCTGAGTTTTCTATATGTGAGTATTTAATAGATAGATGTTTGAAATAGATAAATTATTCGTACGTATTCACTGACATCCGATCATGCATATTAATAGATCATTCTAAATGTCTGTTTTTAGTTTAGGTATTGTTTAACTACAACTAAACGTTACTATATATATGTGGGTTTAAAGAAGAAAAAAAAGAACATGATCTACGGAAATACAAAACATCTGAATGTTCTTTAAAAAAAAAATCTACAGCATCAATCTTCATTTACCTTTGTCATCATTCACAATTTTTTTTTGTTCTCCAAAAATATAACAACAACATCAAATAAACGTTCTAGAACAACGAAGTAAAATGCCCTTAGGTCAAAAAATAAACACTACTACTATAATTAACAATATTATTTTATTAATTCAACAAAACATTGATTAATCAATAAATTAATACTTAGTTTATTATAATATTAATTTTATCGAATATTAATTTATAAAAGTTATATTGTATATATGTTTTTACGGTTATGACATACATTTAAACAAAATTACAATAAACAATTATCACATAAAGAAGGCAAAAAACTACGCAAGGCAATTCATTGTGACGATAATCTTTTGAGTTTATTAAAAAATTAAGACTAAATTATGACGATTATTACATAGTCACCAAAATACAAGTTCATAGGTGAAAAGGGTTTGGGACCAGATATAGTCTGTCTGTAGCTTTATATTCTTAAAAGGGAAAAGTAATCGATTGATCTAATGCTTAACATTTCTTCCTCGTTACTATAGATAGTATTCTTAGCTTTTAATATAAGATAAGTTTCTCAACAAAAAATTACCACAGTTATTAAATAAATCGTAGTATAATATAAACAAGATAAAGGATTGATTGGCTTGTGATTTAGATTGTAAAGTTGTACAATTATGGTAAACGACGTGGAGTAGCGTTGATATGACTGTATGTTCTACGAAACAATAATCGGTAAATTTTAACAAATATATTTATAATGAAAAACACAAACTTTTCAGTAGCTTCTGTCTTAAGCATAATTAACGATATATGCCAGATAAATAAGAATTATAACTCTAATAGTTATTTTTTTACATAGTTAATTTGGCGCTTTAATAAATCAAATTCTTATAGCTTTGGGTTTTATTTGGTTATTTATTTCTGCACTTAAATTAAATTTTGCCATGCCTATAATATGATTGACATATATATTAAAAAAAAGACAAAACAAGGAGGAAAGGTTTAGGGGTTGGAGAGCAGTAAGCATTATGACCACAATCCCACAAATAGAGAGCTGCACGCGCACCCACCAATCTTATCTCTCACTTGTCTCTTGCATTACTCCCACACCCACACATACTTATTTATTAATCAATCAATTAATTAAATAATTTACAGTTTAATATACTAAAAAAGAAGAATATTCCACCCATATCTTAGTTACACAATAAACAAAATTTAAATTCCATAAGATTAGATATATTACTTCACCCCTCATCTGGATTAGTTATGTAGCATGGATCTATAGACATAGTGGATCACTCCAAGCGTGCCCATCTCATTCATGACCATCTTCGTGCCCATCTCATCTTCATTCGGAATAATCATCAATAAGTTTCTAGTATTAACCAAAAGTCTTTACGATCAAAGACCAAAGTTTGCAAACAAGACCCGATCAAGCCAAAAACTATAGAAATTTTTCTCTACGAAAATGTATTTATTTTAACGCTCGATTTACATCTTTTGTGGAGTAGTAAATAAACTCTACAATATAATTTACTAATGAGGGATATTGATTTCGGTTTACTTTGGCATGGTTCAAGTCATCGATTAATTTAGCTAAACCCAAATTGTGGGGCTTTGGAGTTAGGTGGAGGATAAAATCGAGGGAAATTCATAAGTTATGTGTGTGCTTTCTTTCATTAACGAGTGCTAGATTTACGTTTACAAATCTGCACTTTCTTATCATAATAATTTTAACAATGCGCATATTAATTCTTTTTCGGTGGGCGAACAGTTTTTTGGGTTAACACATCATATTATATAAACATTGTATCATACACGGCTCTAGATAAAAAGGTCAACCACGCATATCCATTATATAATTGTACCACGTGACTGAATTGATTTTACATATATAATAGTAAGGGAGATGTCTAAGATTTCTCTTTTAAAGTAAACTTTGAGACTCCAAAAAATAATTCGCCACAAAATCTATATTCTTTTTTTTCTTATTTTAAAACCGTGTGTTACATTTGTCTTCATTTTTCTTTAATTGCTATCTATTTAGATTTTAAAGTATACACTAAAACCACCAAAAACTTCTACATATATTTTAAAAATGCATAAAAGTAATACTCCTCAGAAGATTTAAATCTACAATATTTTCAGTTTAACTTCAGATTTTGATTCTGAGTTTTTGGTTTTAAAAAAACATTTATGTAAGAACTTAAGATACAAAATATGTACATCAGTAAATTATATGATGAGATTTTAAAATTATGAACAACAATTTATTTTGATAAATTACGAATTCAAATAAAAAAGATTAACTTCAGTATTTGTATCTAAACTTCAAATTTCTGAATATCTAAACGGTAAACTAATTCATAACAATATCAATTTCTATCAAAAAATCAATTTTTTATTTTAAATAATTTATTCAAGATAATTTAAATATTGGAGATTTGTACAATCCAATGCTTTTAAACTATTTTATGATGGTGCAATAGTTGTAATTAGGATATTTGTTATGTAGATTTGGACTAGGATACGAAACTTTTTGCTGCTGTTGTAATTGAAAAAAGATAATTCATATACATTAATAATAAAATACTCAAATTTTTATAAATTGTGTGGGTTTAATCATGATTTCGACTTGAAATATCCATAATTTTCTTTAACAAAAAATCATTAATTATTCATTTTGTTATTTTCCATTGTTTATTTTTTCTTTGTAAAATATTGCACAATAAACTCAACATTCCGAAAAAAAACTTACCGCTTTAACCCAAAAAAAAACCAAAAACAAAAAAAATCGCCAAAGATTCGAAAGCTGAAGCATGACATATTTTAGATACGAGTCCTCTGCTCAATATATGTTGTGGGGCCAGCAATTTCGAATGAACAGCCGACGTGGAAAAGGGACCCACATAAGAAGGTGAGAATCTTACAGCATCATTGGAAATGCGCCCTGAATCGAGGACATAAGAAGAAAGTAGGCCCCACAACTAACCAAATCCATCTCTTAAGACAATGACATGTGAACATGGTGGCCCTACTCAAGTCACTCCTCTGGGTGACAACTACGCTTATGTTTGGTACGTTTGTTGTTGTTTTTTTTTCTTTTTTGACAATTTTTGTTTTTCTTGAGAAAATCATCATTTCTCATTACATTTAAGAAATGTCAACAAAAATTTTGATCGAAAGAAATATTAAAATTCATCAAAGTAATTGACCAAAAATCAAAATTATGAATACTGTTAGTTATTTTGTATATAGAAATTTGATGTATTACGATTTGTTTTATATATAATGGGTATTTAGCTGCTTAATTAGAACTCTATTTCTTTTCTATATGTTTTTTTCCTTCTGAAAATGTATTTAAAGAAAATTGGCCGTAGCCATAACTCCCCATTTACATACATGTGACGAAAATACTACATGCATGATGCATCGCCGTCCAAGCAACATAGTTACAGATGTAAAAAAACCTTAGCAATCCCGGCCCAAATCTTCAGTCCGAACGTTGCGATAAGGTAAGATTAAGACACATCAAATCGTAAGGTAAAAGCATATTTGCTTCTCCTTTTTTTTTGTTCTTTTGTGTTTTCTCTAATGTATACTTTACGGCCAAACTGAAAAAGAAAATAACAGAAAAAGGATTAACATATTTGTAGTGGGGCTTCAATCCAGTATAAAAGATTACTTTAAAATTATACTATACTTCGAGAAGTAACTTCGGATGGTTTAAGCATGATTGTTATTAGTAGATTAAAGAATAGCATAGTAAATACGTTCTCTTTAGTCATACATGTACGTAAATTTAAAATTGCTTACAAAGATCGGAGTTACAAAACATTACCAATTGAATTCGGACATATTTTTTCAGTCAAAAACTTTTAAATTGAAAAACCTACAATGTTTGCTATAAGCTCTATAATTTAATATTATTAGTAGATGGAACATAAAATAAAAAAATGGGGGTAGAGGAAGCTGGTACTAATGAGAATAAATTGAGTGCTACTGTATCATGCGCACACAAGTTTATATCCAAAAATAATTAACCGAAGAGGCCCACTCTCTTTCACACACCATATGTTAATTCATCACTATCTCATGTTGTGCTCAATAATCTTTCTCATTATCCTTTTTAAATTATCTTGTTCGTTTTTTTCATATCTAAGAAATTATAGATATTGTGACCACATATCTTATTTCTACTTAACCGGAAACCACAACCAGTTTGGATCATTTTTTAACAAAAAAACACTTCATTTTAGTTGGATCATTGTTTTGGGATATATATGATATTATGTCTTTCGATATACTAGCGATATGTTTAATCATTTATTGATATTCAATAACATTACAAGATTATCATAAATTTACGTACTATATAAAGATTAGATCGTTAAATTCCAATTTTATTGGAGTAGTAAGTTTTCTTCCGTAATTATATTAATCTTTCAAGGTAAAATGAAAAAGAGAAGCGCAAGTGGAGAAAGAATACAGAGTGATACGCCTCGAGCCAAAAAACCAAAATGTAGAATCAATCTCAATACTCGATAGTGTTATTAATTGGTATATTAATCTATATAGTACTAATGAGAGTACTTGTACCTTAGCAAGAAAATAACAAGAAGTAATTGTATATAGTTTTCTTATGAAGTTGTTGGGTACATATGAGGCAATTTATTATTCCAAGCAAGCAAATCATTCCCCGTGCCTCTTATGCTATGTTTCCCATTATTATAATTTATAACATCAGAATAAGTATTTTGAAAGTTGATTATGTATAGAATTAAAAAAAAGAAGAAGAAGAAGATGAAAGAATCTGATGGACCCTTATGGTTTCTCCACGCAAGAATCATTCCACTGAAAGAATCTGATGGACATGCATGCATTATGCTTTCGACCCCTGGCCCAACACTTGCTTCATTATTTAAATCCGTTTAAATGTTTTAGACTTTTTTTTGGTTTGTTTGCTAATGAAGTTTCTAGGATTCTATATCCACTGCTGTTTTTCTTTTGTAGTGATTGAATGTGTGTTTCCTATAAAAATTGATTTGATCTAAAAGTCGAACCAAATTAACCAGACTACAAGGTTTAATAATTACAATCATTATATATATATATATATTTATTTAATAATGCATCTATCTTATATATACGACGATAATAACATGCTTCCACTGGAGCGAACGCTCGTTATCATCTAGAGCCGTAGAGTTCTACCATCGTTATCTCTGGTACATAATTTTATTCTTATAAAGTTGCCACAATAATGAGACGTGCTTGCGTAAGCATGCGTCATCTCTTTGTCATATTATGCATATCCAACAAGACATTATTATATGTGATACTTTTGTAATGGAGAGACTTTCAAGAGATTTGGTTCAGTCTTTTTTTATCTTTTTCGTTTTTTAATAAGATAGCTGATGATGAGAGAAGGGTGAAGCATGAGGCCATCATGTTCCCTCTTCCCCGAACCCTCTGTCCTCTTTAAAAGTGTTCTGATTCTTCTCTTTTGATATTCTTTCATGTACAATTTTGTACATTAGATTCATTTTCCTCTACACTGCTTCTATAGCTTCTGACTTATCTGAAATCGTTGTCATTAATTTTTATTGTCTGAAACGTTAATCTTGGGTTTTCGTCTAAACAAAAAGTGTATATGGTATGCCAAAAGGAAAAAAACCCACTTTGGTTTTTGCAATGAGGAGTGCTTCTAACGGGAGGATTATCAATACCTCGGAACTAACAATAAATGATGCATTGACTAATAGTCAGTTAATTTAGTTTATTATATGTTTTCTTTTAGTTTTTTTGTTTATAAAAGAATCTTGGTTCGTTGCTGCATATAATTAGATTGTAATCCTATGCATGTATCCCTCATAATGACCTTTTTTGTGCGCAATGTTATGGAAAATTTATTTCAACTTTGGCTTGTGGGCTCATTCATATTTGCTTATAAAACCTGTCTCCTACACCTTTATATGTATATTATAACTAATACATATATATGTAGTTATGTACTGGTTGATGATTATCCTACTAAGCCCATATAGTAATGACAATCACAATGTCATGTGAATATCGGCTCACACTTGAGAGTTTGATAAAACAATACATATATAATCGGTAAATCAACGTAATTATTTGTTTTTGTAGTTTAGTAATTACGATCTTATGAGCTTTTAGGTTTTTGATATATGTTAGCACATACTTACTTTAATTTTCTATAAAAGGTTTTTGGTTTTACTAAAACTATATAGAAACATCAAAGTAGGAAGTACCACGAAACTCAATGAGAAAAAATAAAATCACTTAAAATAAAAAACATCATAAGAGGCACATTTGTTACTTAAAACACACATTTTAGATTCCTTTAATTGAAAATTATTTTTTTTTTGTGTGAGAAACCTTGTTAAACATATTAATTTCCACCTAGCTACTCCAAATATATTCCCAAATTTCTGAAGATTTTGGGATATTACTTTCTTTGCATATATTAAAAATTTTATATTTTGAGAGCAAGCTATATATGAAGATGATGATGTTGTTGGGGGATATGAGGAGTTTGATAGGGAAGGGGCACATTGATATGACAGTGTCTCCAAATCAAAAGCCCTAACTCCTATGCAATAAAAACATATGTTTGGGTTTTAGGGTTTCATTTTTAACTCTGTAAGATAGACAAATCATAAGCATATGGCCTATCGCAAATGTAGCATATATATTTATCCACTCTATATATTGTATTTTGTTTTTGTCCTTGAGGAATAAATTAATTAGGTTTATTACAGGTGTATCGATCCTAGAGGAAAAAAAAAGAAGAAGCTTGCTTGCGACACGTATACTATTTGTATTAATATCTGATGTATGACCCAAACCGTTGGATATGTAGCACGAAAAATTTAGATCCAAAACACACTATATTCTATTGAATTGAAAAAATCTTAATAAGAAACTAAAAAGGAAATTTGAACTTGCTAAATTGATATATATGTAGGAATACAGCAAATCATGATGGAATCTTGAAAAGAAAATATAACAAAATACTCTCTCTGCTGGCTCACATCGCGACTAGAAGAGGAAGGTCCAATAACCACCGAAATATCACATAATTGGGCCTTGTTGGGCCAACATTGAATCGCACCAAATATATTACACTCGACCTCGAAGATCAATCCATTACAGTGTGAAAGTGTTGTAACTAGAAGTTTGTGCCGCGTAATTTATATTGTCTTTAAGAAATACACCAAAGTATTTTTTTTTGTAGCTAAACAGTAATTGACGAAATTATTATACAAACGCAGGAGGAATCTACGATACATGATCCTAAATACTATAGTCGAATAACATACCTATAAACAATCAATGTCAAATTAGTGGACTTAAAATTTCCACATTTGATTTTAGACAAAAGATAAGAAGTGAGATTGTGTCCCATAAGGCTTGCCTTGCTATTTAACTTATTAAAGTTTGGACTTTTAATGGCATTTATTATCCGTATTTTTTTCGTTTGGTCAAATTCCTCATCATCGTAATTAGGAAAAATGTGCATGATTTGACGATCTGCTTGAAGCGAGACGAGGAAGAAGAGAAGAATAAAAAAAATGTCGCCCTTTTTCGTAGCTGTTGAATGAGTTTCCGATCCACGATTTCCTCGGTGAGCTCAAAATCCGAAGAACGAAAACTGGGAATCCGAATCTGATTCCCATCTCATGTCGTTCTCCTTCTTCAAGCCATCAAGGCCTAAAACGCCTCAAGAGGTCGTTAAGGCGACCAGAGACAGTCTCATGGCTCTCGACACCAAAACCGTCGTCGAAGTTAAAGCCCTCGAGAAGGTTCTCTCTTTAAAATGCCTTTTCTCTTAGACACAATTCTGTATAAAAAGCTTCGACCTTTACCTCTGCCTTGCTGACTTTTAAATTCACCTTTTGAATTGTGGATGTGAGGTCGATTTACTTTAATTCACTTGAATCCTGAAACTCAGAGTTTTGTTCCCTCTATCCGTTTTGGTTCTGTGGGATTTTGGGCAAATCTAATTTGTTTATCCAAGAATGCAGAATGTTTTCTCTGAGAATTGTACTATGGTGTTTTCTTAAATGGTGGTGCTCTTCTCTTTTTCTAGGCTCTGGAAGAAGTTGAGAAGAATTTTTCTTCTCTGAGAGCAATGCTTTCTGGAGATGGTGAAGCTGAACCAAATGCTGATCAAGCTGTACAGTTAGCATTAGAGTTTTGCAAAGAAGATGTTATCTCTCTTGTTATTCATAAGCTACACATTTTGGGATGGGAAGTAAGTGAGATGTTTCCGTCTGCTTCCGTTGTGTGTTTATGTTAAGAGAAACCGTCATAAACCCGTTGAGCTATGTTGCAGGCAAGAAAAGATTTACTGCATTGCTGGTCTATCTTGTTGAAGCAAAAAGTCGGCGAGACTTATTCCTGTGTGCAATACTTTGAAGACCATTTCGAGTTGCTCGACTCTTTGGTTGTATGGTAAATTCTGTAAAAGATTGGACCTTTTTTTTCCTTATCCGGCTGAAATTTTCCCTAATCGATTTGAACCCCCTACCTCTTGAGTCAATACCGAGAATTCACTTTTTATTAGCAGCTATGACAACAAGGAGATTGCTCTGCATTGTGGAAGTATGCTTAGGGAATGCATTAAATTCCCAAGTCTTGCCAAGTAAGTCATACACAATATCTTACTTTTTATTTTCAAGGTTTTCCATGTGATTCCAAAGCTGTTTTAGTGAGTTTACTGACACGCAATGGTTGAGAACTTTTTTTTGTTCACACAGTTAAATTTTTGTAGTGTCTTTTCAGGTATATTCTAGAGTCTGCCTGCTTTGAGTTATTCTTCAAGTTTGTGGAATTGCCAAACTTTGATGTTGCTTCTGATGCATTTTCAACATTCAAGGTGATTTTTCACTATCTGAACTTGGAATCAATATGGATTTTGCTTGTTTTCTCAGCACTTTCTTGTTACCTCTGTTGCAGGATCTTCTCACAAAACATGACTCTATTGTCTCCGAGTTTCTCACCTCTCATTACAGTGAGGTTTGCTTCAGCATCTTTTTTTCAAGCTTAGATGAAAACATAAGAAGCATTTCTCGATTATCAATCCTTATGTTTATGGTTATTTCAGTTCTTTGAAATATATGAAAGACTTTTGACATCATCAAATTATGTGACGAGAAGGCAATCCCTGAAGGTTCTGTTCACTATAAACCTTTTCATTTTTAGTGCAATACTCATCTCTTTGTCACCTCTTAAATAAGGTAGTTAACGAAAATATTCGTGTTAATTTAGCTTCTCTCGGATTTCCTATTGGAGCCTCCAAATTCCCACATAATGAAGAAATTCATTTTAGAAGTTCGTTATATGAAAGTGATAATGACACTTTTGAAGGTGAGCAATGAGTTTGTGGCTTCATCTTTTTTTTTCATTTTGCGGTTAATTTGTCACAAACTCATCAGTTATGGTTAATGCTCATTTGAGTAGGACTCGAGCAAGAATATTCAAATATCGGCCTTCCATATATTTAAGGTAACATATCACTTTGTTAAAACCGCAATTAGTCTCTGAGGATGAAATTATTATCAGGTTTTGAACCTCATTTATTGTGTGCTTACAGATCTTTGTTGCAAATCCTAATAAGCCGCAAGAAGTGAAGATCATTTTGGCAAGAAATCACGAGAAACTACTCGAACTTCTTCACAACTTGTCCCTTGGTAAAGGTATAACTCGAACTACTTCAATATTGATTTTATAGCATTACACTCTAAACTAGACCTTTCCATTACTTAAAATCTTGTAATAGGTTCCGAAGATGATCAATTCGAAGAGGAAAAGGAGTTGATCATCGAGGAGATCCAAAAAATGTCTCGCCTGAAAAACCTTGAACTTTGAACATTCTTTTGCCTCCTCATCTTTCTCTGTTCCCAGTCTTTCGAGTCCTGCAAAAGAACTTTCTAGTCAACTCTGTGTAGAGTTTTCTTATCTGTATGAAACTGCTTGCTTTTCGAATGAATGTAGTAATATAACTTTTGATTCTCTCGGATCCATGATTTGTCGTTTTGTTGCCTTTTAATATCTTTATATGAAGATTGTGCTTTTGTATGTAATCTTTGAAATGGATAGACTCCTCCACTTACAGTTCATTCAATGAAAACCCTTTTTCTTTTATTTCCTAAGAGAGAACAAAAAAATACAGATCTGCAACAACAAAATATGAATCGACCTTTTAGCTGATGAATCAAACGAATGTTACAGTTTTGTGAGTCACACAAGACACCCAACAAAATTAGTTTCTTTCAGGCAATCTCTAGAATCTCGTTTAAGGAATTTGCCACAGAATCAGACATCTTCAGTTTTCTCATCTTTTGGAGTGCAGCATAAGTCCTATCAGAAGGCTTCAGACCTAAGGCCTTGAGCTCCTTGAATAGATTAATGCCTTTCTCAACTTTATTTTCCTTGCAAAATCCTTGAACCAAAGCGTTATAGGTGATTGCGTCGGGTGTAACCCCTGTTTCAGACATTTTCTTGAAAAACTCGAATGCCTGGTCTACTCTTCCATATGAGCAGAAACCTGTGATCATCGTATTGCAGCTCACCGTTGTTTCTCCATAGCCATTTCTAAGCATCTCGCTGTAGAGTTCTCGAGCTAGCACAACTTCACCTCTTTTTAAGTGTGCGTGTATCATCACATTGTAAGTGTACTCGTTCGGTCGCATCCCTTTCCCTATCATCTCAAACCACAGCTTCCTCGCGCTCCCAAACCAGCCCATCTCACATAATCCATGGATCATTGTGGTATAGATGACTCTGTCAGGTGCATAGCCTTTCTCTTTGAGATTGTTGAATATACAAAAAGCCTCGTGCCGCTTCTCATTCTTACACAACCCCTTTATAATCTCTTGGTACGTATAAATACTCGGGAAATGGTTCCACGCTATCATCGTATGGAGAATCTCCGACATACAAGCGTAGTTCCCAATCTTACAGAACCCAGAAATCAATCTGGCATACACAGCATGTCCTGGATCAAGCCCTTGTTTCAAAATCTTCTTCAGAAGCTCATAGCCTTCTGAAACCTCCCCACTATCGCACAGAGCTTGAATCAAACACTGAGTCCTCTCGAGATCAACCTCAGATTTTGTCATTTCCTGGTGAAGCTCCCAGAAGCGATTGTGTTTCCTCGCTTTCAAGCAACCTAATAAAACCGAGTTGCAGGTTGTAACTGAAGGGGCAGTTCCAGTCTCTTTCAGTAGAGTATACACTTGAATACCTTCATCTACCAACCCTTCTTCACAAAGACACTTCACGTATTGCTCCAATAAAGTCGGCTCTGGGCTAAAACCAGCGGAATCTAGAAAGCTTTTCGCAGCTTTCACGGCTTTCGCATCCAAAAGGGCACCAAAGAGAAGGTTCAAAGATATAG
This sequence comes from Schrenkiella parvula, assembly GCA_000218505.1. NCBI lineage: Eukaryota > Viridiplantae > Streptophyta > Magnoliopsida > Brassicales > Brassicaceae > Schrenkiella > Schrenkiella parvula. The sequence goes on along the minus strand of AFAN01000072.1, from coordinate 37,595 downwards.
GATCAGGTGTGTAATCATAGTTCGAGCAAAGCCATCGGAAGAACCACAGAGAAAACATAACATTGTTGTTCTGAGATCTCAACATTTCTCGGAAAAACAAAGGATCCGCGAAATTAAACGAAGGGAAATCAGATACCAGAGTTTGCTGCCATCTCTGCCTCTCTCTCATGATCGTAGATACAGTTTTAGCCATTTCCGTATAGCTTAAAGCCGAAGCAGCTTCACCTCCGGCTGATTTCTGCAGCTCATCGGACTTGGATTCACTATCGCAAGACTCGACGGTTAGACTCCGCATCTGGGCATTAGGGTGGTTCTGTCGAGTTCGGTTTCTAATGAGAGTGATGAAATAAGACTGACCTCTAGTCATGGCGTATCGCTCACTCGAGTTCAAGCTCGAAGTAGCCAGACGCGAAGCGTAGAAAGGAGGATTGGTTGTTATTCCGGGAGAGAAGAAAGTCGAATACTTCACCGGAACCCTAGATTTTGATCCCCGATTTGATTTTGGATCTTCTGTAATCCAGGAGATAAAAGGTTTTTGCTTTCTTCCCAAAAAAAATGTTTTTATTCCTTAAAGTAAAATTTAGAGTTAAGGATAATAAAGCTTATTATTACATATCATCATCAAATATTTTTGTCAACAATGTAAGAATGACATCAAATTTAATTTGGTCATAGTTAAAAATGTCAAATTGACGGATAAAAAAAGGGGCTTGCTTCAACTTCTTCTTCTTCTCTCTCTCTCCCTCTCTGTATCTATCGTCTTCGCCGAATCCCTAATTAATGTTTCCTACCACCATCAATTTCCCGCCAAAGAGAATGTGGACGGTCGAGAAATGAATCCTCTTAGTGAATTCCAATCGTCGCTTAGCTGAGAGTTTCTGGCTATCTCGGAATCTCCGTCCTTTACCGGCCAAGTTTTTTTATTTTCCTGTGTGTGTGTTAGCTTTGCGCTTCGCTGCCGATTCGTTTAGCCTCCTGTCGCTTCGACGGGAATGGAGAGGTAACTTCATATTTTCGTTCTTATGTTGTTTGCTTCAATTAGATGAGTGTACTTAGATTTCAAATCTTCTCTGGGTTTGATAAAGCTCCTCCTTTTTTTGTTGAATTTTCTAGCTTTTTTGGTTAACATAAGATGATAGGAAATTTGTGATGTGAATGTTGTAGTGAATTGGTCAGACTATGATTAGCTCTTTGTGTATTTTCCTCTCCTTCGTTGGATCAATTGCAGTGCAGATACTGAGCTTACTAGTTTCAACAACATGGTTGCGAAAGGATATCCGGTACGAGTTTTGAATCACAACAATGGCATAAACGAAGACGGACAAGGAAACTCAGGAGTCGAACCTCACGTGGGTCTCGAATTCGACACCGCAGAGGAAGCTCGTGAGTTCTACAACGCTTACGCAGCACGAACAGGTTTCAAAGTTAGGACTGGTCAGTTGTATAGATCAAGAACAGACGGTACGGTCTCGTCGAGGAGGTTTGTTTGCTCTAAGGAAGGTTTTCAGTTGAATTCGAGAACCGGATGCACCGCATTCATTCGTGTGCAGCGACGAGATACCGGGAAATGGGTTCTTGACCAGATCCAGAAAGAGCATAACCATGAGCTCGGAGGTGAAGCTCATGTTGAGGAGACGACTCCGCGTCCCTCCAGAGCTCCAGCTCCTACAAAGCTAGCTGTAACTGTTAATCCGCATAGACCCAAGATGAAAGTTGTTGATGAGTCTGATAGAGAACAACGGTCCTGTCTGGCTTCTCGCAAACGCTTCAAAGGCGGTGGTGAAGGAGAAGTGAGTGACGATCATCATCAAACGCAGCACCCTAAGGCGGTTTCTGGTAGTGAGCCGTACGCAGGGTTGGAGTTTGGTTCGGCTAATGAAGCGTGCCAGTTTTATCAGGCGTATGCGGAAGTTGTAGGGTTTAGAGTTCGGATTGGTCAGTTGTTCCGTTCAAAAGTTGACAATTCAATCACATCAAGACGGTTTGTTTGTTCGAGGGAAGGGTTTCAGCATCCCTCGAGAATGGGTTGTGGAGCTTACATGAGGATCAAAAGACAAGACTCTGGTGGCTGGATCGTCGACCGTCTTAATAAAGATCATAATCACGAGCTCGAACCGGGAAAGAAGAACGACGACGGTATGAAAAAGATAACGGACGATGTGACGGGAGGATTGGATTCTGTTGATCTTATTGAACTTAACGATTTCGGCAACAACCACATCAAGAAAACCACCCGAGAAAACAGAATCGGTAAAGAATGGTATCCGCTGCTTCTCGACTATTTCCAGTCTAGACAAACCGAAGACATGGGATTCTTTTATGCCATCGAATTGGATGTCATTAATGGAAGCTGTCTGAGCATTTTCTGGGCGGATAGCCGAGCAAGATTCGCTTGCAGTCAGTTTGGTGATGCTGTTGTTTTTGATACTTCATACAGAAAAGGAAACTACTCTGTTCCGTTTGCTACTTTCATCGGTTTTAACCATCACAGACAACCTGTGCTTCTTGGGTGTGCCATGGTTGCTGACGAATCTAAGGAGGGTTTCCTATGGTTGTTCCAGACATGGCTTCGCGCAATGTCGGGTCGTCGTCCAAGGTCCATTGTAGCTGATCAAGATTTGCCTATCCAGCAAGCTTTGACCCAAGTCTTTCCTGGGGCACATCATCGGTACTCAGCTTGGCAAATTAGGGAAAAAGAACGGGAAAACCTCAGACCCTTTCCAAGTGAATTCAAGTATGAATACGAGAAATGCATATACCAGACACAGACAATTGTCGAGTTTGACTCAGTTTGGAACACTCTCATCAACAAATACGGTCTTAGAGACGACATTTGGCTCAGAGAAATCTACGAACACCGCGAGAATTGGGTTCCTGCGTATCTAAGAGCAAGTTTCTTTGCTGGAATCCCTATAAATGGAACCATCGAGCCCTTCTTCGGTGCTTCGCTTGACGCTTTAACGCCCCTCCGAGAATTCATTTCCCGATATGAACAAGGACTCGAGCAGAGACGTGAAGAGGAAAGAAAGGAGGATTTCAATTCTTATAATTTGCAGCCGTTTCTGCAGACAAAAGAACCCGTGGAGGAACAGTGCAGAAGGCTCTACACGCTAACCGTCTTCAGAATTTTCCAGAATGAGCTCGTCCAGTCTTACAATTACCTCTGTTTAAAGACTTATGAAGAGGGAGCAATCAGTAGATTCTTAGTGAGGAAGTGTGGGAACGAGAGTGAGAAACACGCTGTGACTTTCAGTGCGTCGAATTTCAATTCAAGTTGCAGCTGTCAAATGTTTGAGCACGAAGGACTTCTCTGTAGGCATATCTTGAAAGTGTTTAATCTCTTGGACTTAAGAGAGCTCCCTTCTGGATATATACTACACCGATGGACCAAGAACGCAGAGTTTGGGTTTGTGCGTGATATGGAATCAGGTGTGAGTTCTCAAGATCTTAAGGCCTTGATGGTTTGGAGTCTGAGAGAAGCTGCTTCCAAGTACATAGAGTTTGGGACTTCGTCTCTGGAGAAGTATAAGCTTGCTTATGAAATCATGCGTGAGGGTGGGAAGAAACTTTGCTGGCAGAGATGATGTGCTCGGCTTGAGAAATGTAAGATCATTTATCTGGATTATGACTGGAAACATCTAATCTTCTTCTTTCATGTCTGATACTGAATCATGTCTGAAAGTTGGTGTAGGTGTATCTTTGGTTTACTGTTGAAGAAGATGAAGTCTTGTTCGCCGTTCTAATCTTTAACCCTTTTGATAATTTCACTCGCTGCAAGTGGTTGCGGTGATGGAATTGGATTGAAGACATGTTTGTGTCTCTTTGTGTGTTTGTTTATGTTGTTCCAAAGGATCTGAAGAAGTAACAGATCAGAATTAGGTTTTTGGTGGGGAAGATACATATTATGTTTAGAGAATCAGATCGTTTTGATGCTAGTAAAAGCATAGGATGTAATGTATTATCATGTTATCAAATCTCTTTTTTCTTCACATGCACTAAATGATTTCAGGTTTTTTACTCTTTTAACAAAATAAAATTCAGAACACCTATTTTTTCAAATAGTGCCGTATACAATCAAATGTATAAAATAAAAAAATATAGACGAGGATAAACATCAAATATAATAAACACACAACACACAAATTCCACGAACACAAACTCTCGGTTTTTGTGTAAACCAATTTATAAACTCTCTCTCAAACTCTCCCGACATGAGGCCTTTCTCCGGCCACTGTTTCTCCAACTCCGACGTGAATAGCTCCGGTGCACAATAATTGAGTAGCACTCACAATTATTGTCATCACTTCAAGAGTTCTCTGCAAAAAGAACAAAAAAAAAATTATCAACAAAAATAAAAAAACATTTATGAAGCATCCATAAGAAAGTATTTTGCTAATTCACATTCGTAAAATTTAATTATAAAAAAAAGGCTCACTAGATTGGCTTCGGTCCAGCCTATGTTGATCTCCTTACAAGCCAATCTGCACCAAAACCAAATCGGTTTAGATTTGGTTAGTAATTGGGACTGGATTGAATCCCGGTTTGGTTTAGTTCTAAACCGGACAGTGAGCTTTTATTACCCCATGGCGAGGAGAGTGAGCGACCAGGAAATGAGAGAGGAAGCGGCGGCGGAATGGAGATTCGGAGAGTCCCACTGGAGAACGTTCATGATTCCGGTGAGTGAAGTCGCCATTCCGACCACGCCGGCAATCAACGAGAATATGACGAAAAAACCAGTCGCCATGTTCCCCACCGGAAAGTATATCGGGAAGATCTTCGCCGGAAGAGACAGCACCGACGCTGCGAAAACCATAAAAACATTGGTTGATCACATTCAATCCTAAAGTGTTGGATTTGAATAATTAAGAAATTTGGATTATTATATTTTGTTAATTACCGGAGTCTCGAGCTCTCTCGATGCCGTGATTAACAGCCCAGGAAGCGATGACGGTGACGACAAAATAGAGACCAAGATTCAGCATTAGAAGCATGAAAGCTGCCGACTTTGATCCTCCTGAAGCCATTGCCTAAAAGATTCTCTTGAGTTTTCCGACAAAAAAATAAAGACTTCTAATCAAAAGACCAGACAATGTCCTTTTCTCTGTTTCTGTCTTGGGATAATCACAAGATCTCTGCATGCCTGTGTATATATACATATATTTATCCAGTTCATAGGAATCAAAGTTTCTTCAGCTGAAAGCAATGTTTTTCATTCCTTACTTTGTCCTTCACTTTAGCCAAAGAATCAAATCCCTAGCTTATTTGCTGTCTTCTGCTCAGAAGAAGAAGAAAAGAATAGCTAAAGACAGAGAATAAGAAAAAGATAAACCATTTTCCGGGAAAATCTGACAGGCTCAAACTTTTCCCGGAAAACGAAAGAAACTAAAAAAGAGGGAAAAATAATAGCTAAGCTGCTTGAACCTTTCTTGCATAGTTACTTCAAACCAATAAATTAAACAATATATTGCATAACTATCACATCTATACATTGTTATTCGTTCTTCTTGCAAAATAATGAATCATATTTGAAGCTCTAATGCAGAGCTTTGAGGTTTTTTTTTTTGCAGGATGATTGTTTAAGGTTCAATTATCCTCAAGAATTTTCAAGGCTAGTTCAGCTAGCGAATGGACCGTTCTGCTATGACGACTCACTCCAACAGTTCCGGAGAAAACATCGAAGTTCTCGAGCTCAGCCGTTGTTTCCAGAACCTTCTCAAGCTCTTTCTCTAGACCCAACTCTCTAAACACTACTACATTGTTCTCCAAGTCATCTTCCATCATCCAAATAGCCAGTTCGATCGCAAATCTCCTGATTCTTGGAAGCTTAATTGCCGGTTTGTCGTGTTTTCTCAGAATCGAGACCAACGAGTTGGCCAGTTCGTGCCTCTTGATCCCTGAGTCCATGAAAACATAGCTCGATTCTTCTGAACTCATGAATCTAAACACTTGCGCTGCTAATCCCACCATCACTTCCTGCAATTTGTTGTCTTCTGATGTTATTGACTTCAATACCTGCAATTTCCGGATTTGTAATTCAATTTCGTTAATAGATTTGTGTTGTACATAATCAATCTTTCAATCAAAATTGTATATCAAGAATACTAACCGTTGGTGCTGCTGCTTTAACGAACTTCAGGTCATGAAAGCATTCATCCCCAGAGTATAAGCACAAGTTTCTCAACACTCTTGCAGCGTTCACACGGATCAAAGGAACTTCGAGTGCTTCCACAAGTCTTCCCATGACCCCAAGCCTAAGAACATGGATGCAGTTGCCCTTGCTCTCCAACACAAGCATCGCTATCGCTTCGCCTGCAGCGATCCTGACACATCCCTCACTCCCATCGTCCCCGTGTGTTTCCCGTTTAAAGAAAATGTTGAACAACTCTTTCAGAACACCCCCCGTTCCCCCAATTCTCTCCCGAGCTTCCGTCTCAAGCGCAAGGTTGGTCAATATCCCAATTCCGAGCTTCTGCAGCTTTGGGTATCTCGCTCCGTGTCTCAGCACATCCCTCACGTTGCTGACTGTGAAAACTATCTCTGAGATCTCTCTCCTGAGGCATTTCCCTGTGTTCCCGGTTGTGCTGGCTAACATTTTCACCAGCTGCAGCGACCTTTTCAATGTCAGAACTTGTGACCTACCAACGTCTGCGTTCTCATCCCTCAGTAGAACTTGGTCCACGTGCGTGAAATCAATTATCTTTGGGAGAAGTCCCCTCGTGTTGCCGAGTTTACCACAGTTATCGTGATCTTTGGCTAATTTCTTCAAAATCAAGAGACCCAAATTGTTGAATCTACAGAAATCGTAGTGTAGATTATGGTCATGGAACACCTTTTTCTCTCCAATCTCATCAGGAGCATCACCTGATGATCTCGTGTTCTCTAATAAAGACGAAATCGATTCCATCGCACCAGAGATCCCAGCGACTCTTAAAGAATTCTGCTTTTTGCCAGCAAGTTTTGACAGTATCTCAGCCGCTGATCTCCTATTCTCTTCCTCTTGCAGATCCTTCCAGTTTAGCATCTCCACCAACCTAGTGAGAAAAAAAGTTAGCAACAATATCAACACTTTCTCGATTCATTTCTCTGTAAAATTTGACATTTTTTTTGTAAAGACCAAACCTTTCGACAACGGGAAAGTTGATTCCGATCTTCTCAAGTGTATCCTCCGAGTACCGTTCAGTCACTGCAAACTGTCTGAGAATCCTAGCTCCGATAAGCTGTTCATCAGAAGAGTTTGATCCCAAGAGATCCATACCAAAGCTCACTATATCCATCTTCAGACCATCAAAGATGCTCCCATTGACACACTTAGAATAGGAATCATAGAAGAACCTCTTGATCGAGACCAAACCAGTAACCCCAAACTCACACTCTCTTGTCACATTCTCAAGCAAATTACAAACACTGACTTGCCACTCCCAATAAGCTTTCTCAGTAAGAAACAGGAACGCCTCGGCAAAGGCAAGCGAGTAGAATATGTTGAGAGCGGACTGTCTGTTCCTCTTGTCCGTGTCTCCTTTGTGAACATCTCCATAGTTGTGCCTGACTAGCTTGTAAGTAGACAAAACCACACAGGCGGTTGCAGACAGAAGCTGGAGCCAGTAAAGAAGCCGACTCACTGTGCTGGAGATGAAAAACCATCTCGCGTATGGAAGGAGAGGTACGTCTGAGTTCTTCCACGTCTCGTCGAACGTCGCTTCTCGAACGACGCAGTCTCTGGTCGTCGTCGCTTCCCTCGATCGGCTTTCTAGAATCGGCTTGAAGATCAATTCACTGCAGAGAAACACAAACGATTGTTCATCAAATGTAACACTAAATCGGATTGATTGCAGCAAAACTGGGAAAAGGAGGAAAAACCTGGTTTGTTTTATATTTCTGAGAAGCGAGGCGGAGCTTGACCGGAGAGCGCGAAAGCTACTGATTCCGACGCCGGCGATGGTCCACGTGGCTTGGTGTTGCCACTCGAGCTCGTGACTTCTGCTGAAAATTCTAGCACCTTCGATGAGGAGAATGATGGTGATGAACCAGAAATCAGAACCGTCGAGCGTGATCGCGAAGCCGCCGAGAAGAACCACCGTGGCCCAGATAAACCCTAGTGTTCCGATCCCAGTTGCGGTTTTCTCGAGAATTGCGAGTTGTAGAGCGAAAAGCGTCAGCTTCTTCTCCGGAGCCGGGATCGTTGATTTTCTACGAAACGCGGTCGCGGAAGAGACAGAGACTGCGTCTGCGGTTTCGCCGCTGTCTCCTTTCTCAATGCTGCTTCTTAGATCGAAAACGGTGTCGTTTGAGCCTCTAGCTTCTTCCAATTTATGCAGCTCCGACACCTTTACAAAAATGAAGAACACAGATGATTTTAGTAATTAAACATAGTTAAAACAAACTTAACTATATATTAATTATCACTTCAATTGATATAAATCTACATGAATATGTAGAAAACACAATGTTTTAACGAAAACAATAATGTTAATTTATCTATATGATTATGAAGTGAAATGTACAAGCATTAGTTAAAAGCTTTCGAAGGAAATCTAAACTAGAAAACAGCTTAAATACAAAGCAAGTAAGATATTAAATAACAAAAACCTGTAAACGAATGCTTCGATCTTCTTCTTCTTCGATCGTCCTTGAATCCATTATAAACCTTTTTCGTTGTTTTTTTTAACTCGTTTCCTACTCAAGTCGCCAATGAGAAAGTTTCTCTTTTTCTTTCTTTCTTTTCTTATTTCTTTATCTTTTTTGAATAGTAATGACTTGAGGAGTTGTTGATGATGCAGAGAAATGTGGAAAGCGTGGTTTTAGATTCTTCATATGTATATGGATGTATATATATATATAGAGAGAGAGAGATATTGAATCAGAAGAGAGAGAGAGATGGAAGCAAATAAGCAAAAGAGTAGAGAGAAAGGTTACAAATAAGCTTAATAACGCAAGAGGAAATGTGCAAGAAAGTATAACTTCAAGATTATTGCTCTATGCTTCACCCACCAATATTATTATGACCAAAAGTTACATTTAAACAACAACAATAAGTAAAAAAAACACACTTTTATGACATGTTACAACCATCTTCTTTATAGTTTAATACCTGAATACATCTTTTTCATTTTTTATGTTTTATAGTATATACTAAAAAGGTTGAAGATTGCTAAGGTTATATGTTGCTTGACTTATCCTTATAAATGCAAGCAGTAATGAACATCTACATCTACTATCTTTACATCAATAATTGAATGATTTGTGTTTGCCGTACGTCTTTATGTTAGCCGTGCTTGTTCGTAATTACGCGTACATGTAAAAATAAATTTGTACTTGCGTTTAGAATTTCTACAAAATGTTTGGTGAAGACAATATGTATTCTTGCTCAATGTAAACACATATACTTTAAATTCTAAAACGCAGAACGATCAAAATCAACATCATTAACGTTATTAGTCTAGTAACTGAGTAGCTCTAATTGCGTTACAGAACATTCATGTAGCAAAAAAAGAAACTAAACAACTGATTTTTTTTCCCTTTTTTGTTTTGTTTCTTATAATTCTATTTGGGTTATTATTGAGCAACGAAAGAAGATTATGGTTAAGTTACGATGTTTGTACTTGTGTTTTAGATAAGTCACGAATTATTGACTTATTGGGTACAAAACTGTTGACGTACGCAAGTGTAATGATATATTAAGTACTATAATTAGTTAGTCGATAATAAACTTGGTGAGAGTAATTGTGACTTGCAAGCATATAGGTTCCAACAGAAGTCTTGTTGTGTGAAGCTAAAGGCTCTGATGGGATCCTCTTGGGGACCACTTCATCTTTCCATAATAGGAAAAAATAAACACATACTTTCCATTAAAAGATAACTAAACTTGGTAATCTGTAAACTCAATATCAAACCAATGTACTACTAGACAAAATAGAGATAAAACATCAAATAAAGATTGGCTCTTAATAATTAATACAAATGATCATGTGTACAGCATTTTCACTCTCCATTATGAATCACGAAAAATTCAACAACACTTGGCTTCTGATACGATATGTCAAATCCATATCGAACATGTTGTCTTTGTTAGGTGTCATTTGGAGCTCATGAAAGGAAGTGTACATAGAAAAAATATTTAGCATTCACCACAATAGATTATAAATAATCTCAAGAGATAAGAGAGAAGGGCTTTATTTGGGCCTTTGCTTGGGTCAAGTCCTAACAAATGATTGAAGTGTAAGGAGCGATGGATAGTGAGTGAAATGTCTTGTTGCATGTATCAAGAGAGAAACTTTATATATTCAACACACACAAAGACTCGGTTTGTGTAATTTCATAACAAGTCATCTTCACCACATAAACAGCACAAGGAGTTGCAGTTTCACAATGGTGAACAAAAGGATTCAAATTTCAAAACTGAGAATTGCTTTACAAAGCAAAGTACTCGAGAAGAACAGAATGAAAATTCATCAGATTCTGACAACTCTCTGATGAACTTTAGACTTCTCAGCATCAATAATGGATTCAACACGCTTGACCGAATCTTCAAGCTTCCCTTTCGCATTCACCACAACGTAATCAAAATCCTTTATATGCCTAATCTCTTCTCTCGCTGTAGCAACCCTGACAAGCAACTCCTCATGACTCTCCGTTCTCCGATCAATCAGCCTCTCAACCATAGCGATCTCACTCTCCGCCACAAGGAAGATAAACACTGCAGAGTTCCCAAGCACCTTCCTTAGCGTCTGAGCTCCTTGAACGTCGACTCTCAAAACGATGTCGTATCCTTTCGCCATGAACTCTTGGATCTGCTTCTTCGGGATCCCTTTGTAATCTCCGTAAACGAGGGCGTGCTCGAGCAGCTCCTCTCTCTGCACCATCGACAAGAATTCATCTTTCGAGACGAAGAAGTAATCTCTGCCGTTGATTTCTCCGGGACGCATCGGACGGCTCGTAGCCGTGACGACGAAATGGAGACTTTCGCGAACCTCTCGGAGCTCGTTGATCACCGCGTCTTTTCCGACTCCACTCGCTCCGCTTATCACGATGACGAGAGGGTTTGGTGGAGGAGTTATCGGATCGACGCTGAAGGAAGAACCCAGATGAAATTCGAGCGCGCGGAGCAATTCGGGTTTGGTGGCGGATGGAATCGCGGCGGAATTATAGTTTTCAGAGGAAGTGGACATCTGGGTATCGGCGATTTTCAAGGAGGAAGAGCGGAGACACGAAGATTGGTGGAGTGATTGTGGATAAGATCCCGTTTTGAAGATGGGTTTGGTAGAAATCGGGAAGATGATGGAACGGGAGAGAGAAGAAGAGATTTTCCGAAACATATGTGAGGATTAAAGGAGTACTTGGGTTTAGGGTTTACGGGAATCGCTCGTTGAGAGGTTCCTTTTGCTCGGAGTTGGCGGTGTTTCTCCGGTCTGCTCTGACCTACTCATCTTCTCCAATGTCAACTTGGGGAGAAGATACATACAAAAATAAAAAATAACACTTTAATCTACGGCCCAATAAGACCCAAGAGATGTGAATAGCTTTGAAAGAAATCGAGACGATTCACATTCTCTTATTTTTCGTGCACATCATAATGATTTTGAATTTTATATATTGACGTTTTTAATTGGCTAACTTTCTCCTAACTTGTTTTAAAACCTCATATCACTTTCTTTCATTCTTCTCCTCTTCCTCTTTCCTTTTCTTTTCGTTTCCACCGACGTCATCGATTTACCATTTAGCTCGATCTCTGCCGGAGACTCTCGCCGATTATAACCCTCCGTTCTATTTCCTTCCGATTCCTGCTTCTGGTGTCGTCTCTTTGTTTTTTCTTGCAAAACCCCTAATTTCTTTTTTCGGAAATATCGAGCTTGGTTTCGCTCCTGAATCTGGAATTTTCCCGGATTCAAAGACTTCGAACCCCTCTAGATTTTTTTTCCCGAGAGGGCTAAAATCGAAGGTCTTTTTTTTTAGACCAACCATCGTATTTTTGGGATCCGGTCTTGTTGATGGGCACAACTAGGGTTTGCGCGGAGGTTTCTGGATCTCCGAAATCGCTTAGTTCGCCGCTCACGGTCTCGACCTCTCGCACGGAAACCGTCAATGGCTTCCACGAATTTAAGATCAACGGCTATTCTCTGACCAAAGGCGTTGGGATCGGCAAATACGTCGCCTCCGATACGTTCATGGTCGGCGGTTACTCGTGGGCAATCTACTTTTACCCAGATGGAAAGAGTCAGGAGGATAACTCGTCGTACGTTTCTTTGTTCATAGCCCTTGCGAGCGAGGGAGCCGATGTGAGAGCTTTATTTGAGCTCACGCTCGTGGATCAGAGTGGGAATGGAAAGCACAAGGTTCATAGCCATTTCGGAAGAGCACTCGAGAGCGGACCCTATACTCTCAAGTATCGGGGAAGTATGTGGTGAGTAATTCTCTCTCTCTGTTCCTGGAAATGTTCAAGCTTGCAAAGAAAAAAACACGTTTTTGATTGATTTTAGGTCATTGTTGTTGAAGTTTCTTTATCTTCTGATAAATTTAGAGTGTTCTGATACGGCTTTGTGATAGATTGATAGGCTTATCACATGTTTGTACTGTTTCTTGGTTCAGGGGATACAAGCGGTTTTTCAGGAGGTCAGGTCTAGAATCATCAGACTATCTGAAGGACAACAGTCTCCTGGTTCGTTGCCGTGTCGGTGTGGTGAAGTCGTTCACCGAGGGACCGAGGAACTACAATATCCCAATGACAGTTTCTAACTTGGGCCAGCAGTTTGGAAATCTTTTGGAAAGTGGGAAAGTTTGTGATGTTACTTTTGAAGTCGATGGAGAAACATTCGCTGCTCACAAACTGGTTCTTGCAACGCGTTCCCCAGTTTTCAGGGCACAGCTTTTTGGCCCTCTAAGAGACCGAAATACTGACCGCATAAAGATAGAAGACATGGAGTCCCCCATTTTCAAGGTCCTCTCTTTAATTCTCTTTCTGGGATTACATCCTTTTGGTCTGGGAATGTGTAAGTAGATATCTAAGTCCACGGGTCGTGCAAGGTCTTATAGGAAGAGATAGATTTCTTGGCTCCTTGCCCTTTTTTTTCGGGTGAGTGATTGTGGTGTCGTACAGGATTTTCTATTCACGATCCGGGATCTTCTCCTGGGGCGCTACTCCTGTTGTCGAGTTTACTCACCCGGGATAAGGTTCTTTCTTTCTGCTTCTCTTCCTGGATGGTTGCATGAATGTCTGCTCCTCTTATTTTTACCAGACATATCTATGTGTTTTAACTTAATGCACAAATTAAATCTGTAGCATATTAGTGAGTTTGGCTGGACACTTGACTGCCGTGATAGGTTTTGTGATGTAATGAATCTATATCTGTTACCTTTGTCATGATAGATCCTATAAGTCGCGTCTAGGGTCATTAGTCCTTGCTTTAGGTTCAGATCCTAATCCCTGGTAGTTTTAATGTCGATGTGTACCCTGATACAAACTCCTTTTTTCCATATTTTGTTTTCTTGCTCTTGCGCAGGTCTTGCTCCATTTTATCTATTGGGACGAATTGCCTGATATGCAAGAGTTAATGGGCACAGACTCTAAATCGGCTTCTACTCTTGTGGCTCAGCATCTGCTTGCGGCGGCAGACCGTTATGCTCTCGAGCGGCTTAAAGCGATCTGCGAGGCAAAACTTTGTGAAGGAATCACCAGAAACACGGTTGCAACCACTTTGGCCCTAGCGGAGCAGCATCATTGTTTCCAGCTTAAAGCAGTTTGTCTCAAATTTGTCGCCTTGCCAGAGAACCTGAAAGGTAAACAAAAAAAGGATCATTCTTTTTGCTGTCTTTCTGAGTCAACTTTCTGCTCATGTAATGTGGCTAATGTTAGTTTCCCTCTTGTTTTTTTTTCATCAGCTGTGATGCAAACAGATGGGTTTGATTATCTGAAAAGGAGTTGTCCATCTTTATTAACTGAGCTATTGGAGTATGTGGCGAGGCTTAGTGAACACTCTGTTATTGCATCGGGGCATCGAAAAGAGATATTTGCTGATGGTTGTGATGTGAATGGAAGACGGGTGAAGCAGCGGTTGCACTGAACAGATTTGTGCATTGTATAATCTCTGTTAAGGATAATGGCTGATCTAATTTGATCTAGCAAGTGAAGCAGCGGTTGCGATGAATAGATTTGTGCACTGTAAGTTAAGGATAATGGCTGATCTGAAACGATCTGATCCAGCAAATACAATGTATCTTTTTCAATGTTTTCTATTAAAAAATCAAATATCCAATGAAATTTGGGGACTAATCTTGGTGTTAATATGAGTTATCGGTGAGACTTATTAATTCTAAAAGCATAAGAATTTGAAGGAAATATATTGTTACAGCGCAGAAAGACAAAGGACGTTTTACGAACACAACAGAAATCTACGAGGACAAATAACACGACAGGGATGTCTCGCTCGCTCTTAAGCCATGTCTCGCTCGTCATGTTTCGGCTCTTGAAAACACAATGGATGATTTAGGGCTAGCTTCTCTCTTAGCTCACCCTGCGACGTTTAGTAAAGCTTCTTTCTTCTAGACCCAAAACATCATCTTAGTACCAGCGACTCATTGCCGTATCTTGTGCTGCAGCCACTTTCTGTGGTATATACTGAGGGTTTTGTTTCAATCTGCCTGAACCTTCCGCGGCGGTGGCACAGTCCTCATCTCCTCTGTTGCTTTTGCAAGCTTGAGGAGTTCTCTTTGGGTATTGAGCCGCACCAGCTGGATTCCTGACCATCCTACGCTGTTGTTGTTCGAGAGCCTCAACTCCTGTGGCTGCACCGCAGTTGTTATAGCGTAACACTGATCCAACTACTTTTCCAGGCCTAGCTACTGCGGCACCTGCTTCATCACAACAAGGTAAATGTTCAGAACCACATAAGTTCTGCATCATAACTATATCAACAGAGAGAGCATGAGACCTTGGTTCGTTTGGGGGACGTTAATAGGAATTCGCGACATTGGCATCTGCGCATTCCTGTCTGCACCACGAGGTCTCTCTGTATCTCTGATACTACACTTGGAGATTCCATCAGTGACCTCCGCAGAACTCTGTTGTGCTGCCGCATGATTGTTATCAGAGTACAGAACGCAAGCCCTGCAAAACATAAGAACAGAGACTCAATGTACTGTTTGGAAAGAATCCCAAATCAAAAAATACTTAAAGAAAGTGAAGCATACCTAGGTAATGATGCGTGCTGCTGCCTCTCGGGGGGAGTATGAGAAGTACCATTCTTGTAGTGTTCCTCGAGGTAAGCAAACTGTTTCTTGAAATGTTCCACCGCACTGCAGAAATAAATAATGCACATCTGAAAGATCATTGTCGAGTAAACAAGAGTATAGTTATGAAGCAGGTCGGCCAGCTCAGAAAGTACCTTGGGTACATAAAGTTGGTTGGCTCCGATCCATCCAAATATTCTTTAAGCATCTTTGGGTGGTACTCAAGAGACTCTCTATATATGAGCTCTCGCACGTCCTCTTTTGTGATCCTCCGCCTCTCGAACTCGAATTCCAACTTCGTGACAGGTTGAGCAGAGGGCTCTCTTTCAACCTTAGCTAAACCCTTGAAGTACAGATCCGCAAGCGCCTGAAGTAACACATAAAACCATAATTTTAGTTGAATACAACCAAACTTACATCCTAAGGAGTGTAATGAAGAAAATGTGTGAAGCACCTCTTCAGCTGTAGGCCGGTCCTTGGGTTCAAAAGACAACATCTTTTCTAGAAGACGAAGAGCAAGCGGGTCAGCATGCGGAAACTTATGTGAAAAAGGAATAGGCTTCTTCTTCCTCATGCTGCTTAAGTATCTTCGAGCTTTCTCGTTCCTCACCTGTCCCAAGTGCAAGCAATTCAGCTAAGAAAAGAAACAAGTAAGCTGTGCTAAGCATTGTGGATAGGGACACAAACCCTTCCAATGGCTTCCGCAGATGGAGTTCCCAACATATCAGTCATCAGATCCAATTGATGGACTACATTTTTCCCGGGGAAAAGAGGTTTCCCTGTTAAGAGCTCTGCAAAAATGCACCCTATGCTCCATATATCTATAGCCGGCGTATACTGAACATAAGCAAAGAATTCAAAAAACAAACATTACTAAGAAAAAAGTTACAATCTGCAGGAGAAACCTCTATTGACAACTATTCCCTATTAAGATTTTGAAACATTTGATGAAATAATGTATCGAAAATTATTGCCACCTTTGAGAAGAATGATCCACACAATTCTGGAGCCCTGTACCATCGAGTAGCTACATAGTCCTGCGGTCACAAAGCAATAGTATAAAAGTTGGTTTCATGCCAAAAAAAAGAAAAAGAGTAATGTTTTTAAAGGTAGACATTGGATTACTACTCACAGTCCAGAATATCGCAGTTGGTGTATCATTGAATGCGACTCTTGCGAGTCCAAAATCACAGATCTTGAGTTTGCAATCAGCATTTGCCAATATGTTTTTGGGTTTTAGATCCCGATGAAATACATTAGCTGAAAGGAAGAAAAAACAAAACCAAATTAACAAAAACTGTGTCTTCAGAAAGACCATCCAAAACTTATCCTAACCTGTGAAAAGTTGCTAGCTTAACCTGTGTGTATATACTTGAGGCCACGGAGAAGCTGATAGAGAAAAAACTGGTAATGCTCAGGAGTTAAATCATCATTTGCCTTAATAACCTGATGCAGATCAGATTCCATGAGCTCGAAAACCACGTAAATGTCCCTGAACTCTCTTCTTGAAGGCGGCAACAAGATGTGTTTGATCTCCACAATGTCTGGATGGCGCAAGAGTCTGAGAAGTTTGATCTCACGGAGAATGCGTGTTGCATCCGAAACATGCTCGAAAATGTCATTGATCTTCTTGATCGCAACTTTCTCTCCAGTGTGTGTATCGTAAGCCGAGCAGACGACTCCATAGCTTCCTTTACCAATTACTTCCTCAATCCTGTATCTGCTACCTTCACCGTATTCCGTGAAGAAATCTAATTCGACTGATGACTGAATATGCAGAAAATCTAATGTCAATAAAAAAAGCTTTTCAAGAGAAAGAGATTGGATTCATTTATCTGAATCTGACCGAGAGAACTAGTAAGAACAAGACTTAAACTAAAAGGCAGTGATAGAGTATAGGGATTGTTACAGCTCCTACGACACACAACCGGATCTCAAATCTCTATCATTATGCAAATCTCAAAACATTTTTATACAAATTGACAAATACGAGAAAAAAAAGTTGGACCTTTTTGCGTTGATCAGGCTGCATCTTCAGCTACAGAGCATCCAAAATCACATACGAAGACCAATGAATCACTTCTGAGCTCGAAATAGTTAGCTTCAAATCAAAGATTGAGATCGAATATAACACAGAATCTGCTTCCCAACTCCACTGGCAAAGGAGACAAATAGCTAACAACGCAATGTCAAAACTCACAGCAAATCCAGAATCGGAGATTCAAACAGATCAGAACACTTCCGGAGACCAAAGGAGATTTCGTTGCTTTTGCAATGAAATCGATGGATCAGAAGAAATAAGGAATAGAAGAAGAAGTGAAAAAAAAAGTTCTAGATGGGTAATTTGAGAATGGCTTTCACTATTCCTCTGAGATGAAGAAAGACGAGATTCTATCTTCTTCGATCAATCTCGGCTCAAAAATCACTCTGGAAACAGAAAAAAAGCAAAAGGAGGAGAAAGTTGTTTGAAAAGCCGAGAAGCCTTAATGCTTGAAAAACCTAGATACCAAAACTGATTCTCTGAGCTTACAAGTCCTCTTTTCGGATCTGAAATCTCAAAAGGCGAGCAAGAGATAGGGAAAGAGATAGAAGAAGAGGCGAGATTCTGCCTTTGTAAGAAGAAGAAAGTGCAGAGAGATCTAAGTTCTCTATATGATGAAGAACAGAACACAACAGAATAAGTTTTACTAATATGATTTGTTTTTTTTTTGGTGATAATTGAAAAAGCAGATAAGTGGAGTCTGATTATCCTGCTACGAAAAGTCCTTTTTACCCTCAGGTTTATGGGTACTCGCGACTTTGGAGGATATAACTAGCTTTGGATAATGTCCAAAGGACAAATATAATATAGTTTAGATATTTTTGTATTAACTATTATTTTTATGATGAACTGTATAATTATTACAATAATAATAGTTCGTTTCTTTATAGTTTCCATTTTAATATTAAGTCATATAATTATACAAATTAAATAGATTATATTATAAAATTTTAATTACAACTGAAATGAGGAAAAACTTATGATGAATGAAAATATCTAAAGTATTAAAGCCATCAAATTATTTTTAATAGAATATGATTGATAAACAGAAAAATAATATAGCACGTATTGAACTATTTAGAGACAACAGGTGTGTAGTGCAAGATACTTATAAAATTTGTATACGCAACAGCTATTTTAGTTTTCATTTCAAGTATGCTGCATTTCATATTTTATCTTCTTCTATATTCTTGTTTTTATTTTTTTGCTCATACTTATGGCAAATATATATTATGACCAAATAATGATTACGCAAAAAATATTTAAATATTATCAATATAATTTAAAAGATAGAAAGCCTTAGTTTAATTTTTAATTAAAGTTAAACATTGAATATACATTACTTTCACATAATAAAATACTATCGTTATAAACAAATACAAAAGAAACCAAGGGGAGGACGAAGGGTCAAGAAAACCCGTGGAAATGCTTCAGTCCATGTGCATCACATGACTTTTATTACGATTTTCTCGTAAAATAGCAAAAAAGAAAATATGGAGTGATAATTATTTTATATTTTCTTATTAACTTCTAATGGTTATTTATTTTCTGCATTGATAAACTGTAATCTCTGGATTGTCTCTAAAAGGGAGTATTATGCAACGCTGTAATGATTCATATTTAAAAGGTGCAAATGCTGAAAAATTTAGATTAGTGTAATTAATTATTAATTATTAATTGAATTCGTTATTCGAGGTTGACAACAAGATCATTAATCAGACTTTATCACACAGAAAAGTCATTAATCAGTGTGGATTTGTTATTTATTGAGTAAAAGATAGCTTGTTATTGTCTTAAAAAATAAGATAATACTAAGAATTAAGAATAACTTGCATGAAGAAAAAAATATAGTATGAGAGAGAGAGTGTGTTCTGAGTCTTCTGACTTCTGTGGAAACACACGCGCTTTCGTTCGGGCAGCAAAGAGCCAGCTCAGCTTAGGATGGACCCACAAAAAACACGAACTGACCTAAGTGCAGACGCGTTATCCGATTCACCTTCCCGTGTAATCCACGCGCCAGCCCCATACAAAAGGCCCATACAAGCCCATAAAAAATCTTAAGAAAAAGGGTCAAAACAATCAATCACACAACACCACTGAAGGCACGTGACCACTCAACATCACTTGTTCGCATCTCCTCTCTGACCAAAGCTACATCTTCCCATCTCCCTGCGTCTGCATAAACGTTCGAAAGCAAGACTTTACATCCTCCGTGAGATGGATCAATCGCCGCCAGCTCACTAGCCGCCAGCTCAGCGATCTCGACGTTCCGGTGAATCCGTGAAGACGATAACAAGATTCCCCAGATGATCACGTCCGCCTTCACCGGCATCTTCTTGATCATTTCTTTTGCTTCCTCTAATCTCCCAGCTTTCCCCAACAAATCAACCATACATCCATAATGCTTTATGTCTGGCTCGATTCCATAACTGCTCTTCATGCTATCGAAATAGGTTATACCTAACTCCACAAGCCCCGCGTGGCAGCATGCGCTCAAGACACCAACAAAAGTGATGCTGTTCGGTTTGATGGGGAGAGATTGGAGATCGGAGTAGAGATCAAGCGCTAGTTTTGCATGGCCATGTGTCGCTGACCCGCAAATGATAGCGTTCCAGGGAGAGATTGTTGAGGAAGAAATGTTCTTTGTTTGGCGGAAAATTGTTAGAGCGGTTTCGATGCTTCCGCATTTGGCGTACATGTCGATTACAGCAGCGGTTAGATTGTCGTTGGGAGGGATTGAGCTACGGTTTAGATACTCGTGCGCTCTTTTCCCTTCTTCCAACGATCCTAGCGATGAAATTGCAGAGAAAACACTCACCATTGTGATTGCATCTGGTTTTACTTGGCTACTACTGATCATTTCGCGGAAGAGGTGTAGAGCTAAGTGAGGCGAAAGACTCTGCGCGTACCCCGAAATCATAGCGTTCCATGAAAAGATATCTTTATCTTGAGTCTGATCAAATACTTCCCTTGCCTGCTCAACCATTCCATTCTTCACAAATCCTGCAATCAAAGCGTTTCTCGACGCAATGTGATCCATAACGCTCGCTTCAAACTGTCTAAGAGCGAGTTTCATGTTATTAGAGACGGCGTAGAAATGTATGATCGTTGCTTGTATGAAATCATAACAATCGAAACCGGTCTTCAAGATGGTGCCATGAAGTTGCAAACCTTTGAAACTGCCTGCTGATCGAGCTGAAGCCGATAAAAGGTCCACCATCATAACTTCACTAGGCTTCATTCCACGGTGCAGCATCTGGGTGTAGAAAACCAGAGCTTCGTCAAGCTGATTCTTTCGGAGACACCCATCAATCATGGTGCCCCACGACACAATATCTTTCTCAGTAAACTGATCGAACAGTTCCTTAGCCTCTTCGATAAGTCCAGCTTTTGAGTACCCGTTTAACATCACGTTCCAAGTAACCAAGTTTCTGTCAGGCATTTCATCAAACAACTGCCGAGCATCCTCCAAACACGAGCAGACGGAGTACATATGCAGCAAATTCGTCGAAACAAAAACCCGACAGTCAAGATTCAACCTAATTGCCAAACTCTGCAACATCCTGCAATCCCAAACCCCACCCAAATGTGAACAAGCGGATATAACAGTGGCTAATGTCACTTCGTTTAGCATGATTCCCAAATTTCTCATCTCTCTGAAAAGCTCCATCGCTTCACTCCACCGATCGTTTTGAGCGTAACCTTTGATCAAAGTAGTATACGAGACGCAGCTTCTCTCAGGCATTATGTCGAACAGCTTGAGCGCGTCTCCAAGTCGACGAGAACGAACATACCCATCGACCATAATATTGAACGAAGCAGAATCAAGCTTCGCATGGGCCCGGAAAACAGATTCCGCATCGGACAAGACGCGGCATTTAGCATACATATTAAGGACGCTATTGCAGATGAATCCATTAGACTCGAATCCGGATTTCAAGACATGACAATGGATTTGTCGACCACAAGTGACGTCATTACTGGAGGCGCACGATCCAAGAGCTGAGACAAGAGCTCGTTCGGTATCTGGACTCTCGCCGGAGAAATCGAAGTGGGTCAGACTCGTAGCCGTCGTGAACGGTTGATTTCTTAGCGTGGTCACAGCGGAGAAACATCTCGCCTGCTGAGGAGAAAAGACCCGACAGCGACGAGAGCCGAGAAAATGAATCGATTTGGTCATAAGAGACCATAGGAGCAAAATGCTAAACCGTAAAGCTTGAAGTTTTATACTTACCTCTCGTACTTGGAGGTCACAGAGTGTTTATAGGTTCGTGTGTTTTGTAAAGAAAAACAAAAAGAGTGAAATAAAGGACTAATACAACGATTAGGCATTTGATTTGATAATTCGAATTGGATTTTTCTGAGTATATAGTTGTTACACATAGGAAGTGTTCAAGAGTGATAAGACAATTCTAGTTTCAGGTACTAACTCTGAAGTAAATGGAAAAGATCAATAATTTATATTTTCCTCCTAATCCTAAATAAATGTAATCCGAGGGAACCTGCAAAATGTATATCTGCAACATTTTTAATGTGATAATTTGTAAGTATAATTTGGAAGATTTTTCCACATCAGCGATTGTCCACACAACCCTTTACAGCTAATTTTGCCGGCGATCTGCAGAGAATAGAGCACATGAATGATCAAGAAATACGTGCAAACAAAGAAATATACACAACACAAGGTTGAAAATCATATACTAATCACAGCGAATCAAAATAGAATCCTAACGCTTTAAGCAAAACACCAGCAGATTAAAATTAAAAGTATTAGTAACAACAACAAAAATGGAGTATTTTCTCCATGGTAAGCAATAATAAGCTAAGACTAGCGTGTGGAACCACTTGTATTCAGAGAACAGACATCTTCATGGCAAATTATGAATATCTCCTTCGACGCAGCTTATGCTGAAACATTTCCCGCCTTCTTCGCAAAGTTCATCATCTTCGTACTCTAAATCTGATCCAAAAGTTTGGACCTTTTTGCCATCTCATTTCCAGTTGAGATATTATATAAGCTTTCCCAAACTGAAGATGATGTACTTTACACAGCTACTTAAAAAGTGAAATTGGGGAAATTTCAAATCACAATTGGTATATGATGCACATGTTCCGTAGATAATAGCTGCATGTGCGTTAACTCATTTCAACCAATATAACGGTATGGTGATATATAGGCCACCAGACAAAACATTACATCAAACAACTAGAATCATGTTCAATTGTTTCCCTTTCAATTCTCAGAAGGAACATTCAATCTAATCAAAAAATTTAAAGCACAAAAGTGAAAGTCTAACCACAAAATACTCATCTATCCATAAATCAACTGTTCGCGTTCATCACTACAACTACATCAAGCCACATAAACCTACAGATTCACTAGTCAACAAACATGTTCACTTGCAATTCTCCATTATCAAAGCCTGCCAATGCCTAAGGACTTATAAAAAAATCTTAGTAATTGGCCTCGAACTGATCATTGGCACCAAAGATGTTGCAGGAACAAGATTAATCGGAATTGCATAAACCTACAGATTCACTAGTCTCCAAGTTCCAAGTAATCAATGTAGCCAAAGAATCAGAACATATTACAAACATCGTGAGTACAGAAAAGAATTTTAGGAAATGCAAAATGAAGAGCGACTTCGTCTTCCAGACGAGAATTTTGACTTACTTTTTATGACGCCGGCTTCTCTTAGGTCCCCAGCCTTCGAGCTTAGCAATGGGGCAACCACACCTTGATCGGAAAAGCAATACAGCTCGGCCATTAGACGGAGCCATCTTCCTCAACTCAGCTCTCAAACACTCGTAATCAGGATTGCTCTCGCTGCCTCCTTTCCACGGCAACCGATCAATCTCCTTCGCCGATCCCAATTTGACGCATTCCTCCGTCTGTAGCTGCAAATCAAACTCCATAGCTTTCTTCAATCCCTTGCACTTGGAGTTACGGCACTTCCTCGATCTCGACCCGCAACATAGGTCAAGGAAAACGATCGACGCCGCGAAGAAGACTGCGAATGCGAAGAAGAACGACGCCGGAGATATTCCGGCGTCATCTTCATCGTCGCAATCGTGATCGGAGAAGAGGAAAACCAGAGGGATGAGAGAGGAGAAAGATAGGGCGATTGAGGGGAAATGAGAGGAGAGGAGAGATAAGGAGTGGATTAGGTAGGAGAAGTAGGAGGAGAGGAGGAAAGCGCCGGAGAATAGGACGAGGATTAGGATTAGGAGGTCGAGAGTCGCCGACGGGGAATGCTTGCAGGGATGGAGGGAAGAGGAGCTTGAGCTGTGATTGGCGGCGGATCTAGATGCGGCGGAGGAAGGGGGCATGCTGGTGGTATCGTCTTCGGAGGAGGAGACAAGGAGGAGATGGAGCATGTCAGGACGAGGAAGATGGTCGACGATTGTCACGAGAGGTGCTCCATGCTCGGCTTCGGAGGGCCAACGCCTCCTTTACATATAAGTCTTTGAGCATGTAAATATATTTGGCAACCAAATTAAAATTTGTAGGAGATTCTTTTTTATTAAATATATATAAATACTGGAAATGCAACTCACGAGAGAAGGAATTACCTACTAATATAATACGGAAATATAACTTTATTCAAATTCTGAAAAAAACAAATTATTTATTTATAAAAAAACACACCAAAAAAAAGAATAAAGTTGCCGACACTGCTCGATCGAATGGTACGAATTTGACAAAAGAGTCTCTGTTTCTCTCGCGAATTATATATTAGAAATTTAAAAGTTAGAATATTAATACAGATGGTTTTTCTTTTTTGTTGTTCAAAAATAAAATAGATCGTAAACGAATTGATGACTGTAATTTTATGTCTTACTCTCGGGCGTATTAAATATTAATCAAGGAATACGAAGTTTAGATGTTACGAAAAAGTCAATAAGTTTTCCTTGGACTCTTTGACATTTCTTCCTATTGCTTATTATAGAAATTTCAAAAAATGATATCACTTTTTAGTTATCCATTAAATACTATTTTTATAAATATATATATAAAGATTTAATTTATAAAAATTTAACACATATTTATAAAGGTTTATAAACTTTACAATATTTTTTATAAAATATTTTAAAATTTTATAAAACATCTTTGGTAAACTTTTATAAACATGTTTTATAAATTTTTGTAAATTCAAATTTTATGATATTTACAAAAAAATAGTATTTCTGGAAATAAACAAAATTCACTAATAAATGATAATTGTGAAAAATGGTATAATAAAAATGAAATTTGTTGAAATCTCTCGTCTTGTTTTCGTTACGATAATGTCAAACCAAAAAAAACAGTTTAATGTCAAATCGATGTTATTTTGAAGTTTCTACTAAAAGAATATATTTTAAAAAAAATTCATACAAATCGCATATGGAAAATTTTGAATTCCATAGGACATTTAGTAATTGGGTCCCTCCTTTCGAATCCGGGTTTTATTACATTCGCTCACAAAACATAAATGTAAGATCATTTATTTACAAAAAGAAAATCGGAATGTGATCTCCGGCGACGGGACAATCCAGGCTCGCCAAATTTAACAAGAATAAACCTGCCATCAAAGAACTAAACCAAAAGCCAGTATCAACAACAATGATGTTATATGTGTTCTCAAGAATCAAAACCAATCCGAATCAAGAACATAAACATGGTCATTGAATTTCAAATAAGCTTTTATACCTTTCCGTTCATAGCCTCCACAGCCAACTGTGCATCCTCTTTTTTGTTAAACCAGACATACCCATATCCTAAAGACTTCCAAGTCCTTTCGTTTACAATGATTTTTACTGCAAAAACAAAATCGGCACGGTTAGAAAATAAGATTGTGCTGGTTTCTGACTGACTCTTTAACCAAGCTAACATAAATGACACTCTTCATGCTTTTCATGCTACATCTGCAGGTAGGCTTCAGATGTGATTCATAAAACTGTCTCACAAACCACAAGCTTTGCTTAGTTAATCGACCTAGCCTATGTTTTACAGTTCTATGTTCTCAACTGAAAAGAGATCACTAAAGAGAATCTATGATCAGTTAGAGTTCAATCGAAAAGACCGGGAAATGATGATGTAGTATCGTTTTACAATTGGCAGGATTTGATGCTTGTGTCCTTTGTTAGTCACTGTTTCCAACATAAACGTTGTTGACTGAGGGCGTTATAATGTTCTCCTTCTTTAGATGCTTTTTAGTATCATCAAGTGGTCCATATCAAAAGCAATGGAAGCTTTGATACCATTGCTTGTCACTTCCAAGAGCTTCATTGTCGTGTAAGATTGAACACTCAGAAGTTCATAATGAGATTCGAATTCGACCAAAAACCTCCCTAACTCAATCCCATTAGCCTAGCAACTGTTTAAGAACGCAGCCTATTGACTATATTCAAATCTCTTTTATATGATTCTTCGTGCATACGAATCCTATTGGAAGCTCCAAATGTGATTCCAGAAAAGAAACAGAATGAGACAGAGAGAGAGAGACTGACCATTGCTAACTTCTCCAAACTCCGAGAAGACCTTTCTTAAACGCCCTTCACTCACTGAATCCGGAAGCCCTGTAGATTGTATTTGAACCGATTAAGGATTCAATTTCTTATAAACACAGGAACAGAATTTTAAAAAGGAGGAATCAAATCCAATGAAACATACCCTTCACGAAAACCGACGAGCTAGAAGTAGAGGGAGAAGATGCTTCTCTGGATCCATCTTCCGGAAAATCTCCGGCGGCGCAGCTGATGTTCCGTAGATGAGAACAGTGTCTGCTTCTCGCCGTATGAAGTAACGAAATCAAAGGATATCTGGGAGTTTTCGTCGTCGACAAAATAAGTGCAATCGGATTTTGGGATGATACAACGAATTGGTATTTTTGGAGCGGAATCTGAATAGGCGGGAACGAGATCGACTGAGACAGTGCCATCTCCGTCGAGTTCGTCGCCGGCGAGAATCCCTTGACTTGAGCTAATGACGAAACTTCTTCTGATATCAGTGTAGCTTTGTTTCAGTTTCTTCGCTTGTTTAATTTGGGCCTACGTTTTCGGCCCATTAACTGGCAATTCGAGCCTATTATGCCCACCCACATAAATTATAAAGCCTATAAAAAGTTTTTATACAACATAAACTGGCCTCTAATGTTTGAGGTAGAAAAAAAAAACAAAAATTAAAGCATCGACACTTTGTTTTATATGCATCATCAACTGCACCAATCCAAAAAATCAAATTATAGCATTACTGTATTTCAGTATTGATGTTTTTGTATTTTAAAAAAAAATCATTTTGTTTAATACTTGGTCTTGAGTGTATAAAAAATTCTTGTTGGCTTCAACTTTGTTTTATATCAACTATTGTGTAAGGAGTCCAGATTTAAGTTAATGGTTTGATTGAAATATTTAATAATTTGAAGGCTATTTTAAATTCTTAATATAATTCTTTTCCACAAAAAAAAACCTTTGAACTCTAACATATCAGCAAATTTTTCTTTTTATAACTTTTCAAATAATATATGAAAATTAACAACTAACAAAATAAATTGAATGTTCAATACTTTTTTCGAGAATGTATGTTCAATTGAAATAGAATCTAAATTGTCACCCAAAAGATCAAAACTAAGGAGTAAAATCTTGAAAGATTTAGAAAACATCTTTAAATATATAAAAAAAACTAAAATTATATATGCTATAATAAATGTTTGGAATAAACATTAGCTTATGAAAAGAAGAGTATTTGGAATAGGTTCTTGGCTTCTTGCTACAACTCATACTTATATAAATTATATAACAGTATTTATGTTATAATTATATTTATTTTTTATATAATTGGTGTGTCTTCTTTAAAAAAAAATCAGTTAGCTTGATCTTTTTTTATAAAAATAAATTATACCACCGATCTATTTATTACTTAAAAAAACTTAAGATTATTTAGTCCTACATAATACTTAATTCATGTACATTTTTATTAAAATTATAGATTGATCTAACAATGATAATGGGTTTATAATTTATATCACGAACACAGCAATTTCAGAAAAAAAATAATCACTTCATCTTTTTGGAAGCACATATCTGTTACAAACTATAGCCTCTTCATATTATTTAGATCTTATAACATCAAACTAATCCACTCAAAAATTATGTATAACCACATATTTATCAACTCTAGTGAGGATAAAAATAGAGATATTTTACTTCAGTGATCTTTTTATGTTAAAAAGAAGCATTTAGTGACTATACTATATAATTATAGATTTAATATATCAGAAATGCATCCTTAAATCAAATTTTCCTCAGTCCCCTCGGCAAAAAAAGCGCTCTTAAATTGACAGAAATTAAGATTCGTATTAACTATTTTAGATTTCCAAATTTGCGATGTTTTCCATAATTACACGATAACTGCATACTTCCACCAATACCAAATGAGAATAAAGATTAGCAACTTGTCAAATAAACATAATTAATCATTAATTAATCATTGCCCATAACTTTGTCTTTAATAACTTCGTCTTTAAAATTCAAAGGTGATGAGACTTAACTGACCAATGCATGCATCTATTCAAATAAACAATTTTTCGTGAAAATTATTCTTCGATAAATAATTCTTAGGGATAAAGTATAGCTTTAATGACTGATATGAAAGTACGTAGAAGTGGAACATACTTTACTTAGCTTAAACAAAACTGAGTCAGTCAAATCACACGATCGATGATAATTTAACATATACAGAATAAACACATGGATTCACTTGAGAAAATGAAAAATAATTCAAGAATGTCCATTGATATTGAGTTGTTATTCTTTGATGACACGCATTGATACAAAGCTGTAAGATAAATAAAGTACTAATTATGTTTTGACAAAACAGCTTGTGGCTCGAATACATCTAACGTGTAGACAGAACTAATAATTGAGGCATTCAAAAGTTTTAAACAACTTGCCTAATGGGAATAGTTTTTGACATCCATCGCACTTTTTGGTCCAATTATTATGAATTTACGATATTTATACTCTCCAACAAACGCAATTTAGTTATGAAAAAATGACAAAAAATAATATTTTGTATAGTGGTAAGAGTAATATACTCACGCGTATTCTTGGACTATATTTATCTTTAGTAGAACTAACATTTTACATGTTGAATTTCAGTACATGCACCTGCTAAAGCATGCATATCGATCGTATCCATCAAGTCATATTTAAAAAGGTATCATTAAACCACCAATATTCATCCATTTTATTTTTTTCATATCTTCTCATTTTTTTAATCAAAATTTAGTTCATATTTTCTAAAACATAAATTACCAACAAAAATATTCTAAAACAGTTATAGCAAAGTGTAGAAAAAGTATCATTTTAATATTTTTCATAAAAATAAAAGAACAAATTAAATTTTCTTATAGTCTTACAAAAAAATACACAAAAGTGTCTAATATCTAGAATTAGAATGTTTTGTTAAAATTTATATTAAAAATTTTAAATGACATTCGTTATGTAACAAATCGAAAGTTTTAAATAACATTATTTATTAAATGGAAAGAGTAATATTTACAATTTATTAGTTTTGACAGTTCAAAATTGTACATTTCTCTTGTAAAAAAAAGAACAACAAGTTTTTTTTACCAAAATAATTTTTCCTAATAAAATGAAATTCAAACTCGGACCCATCAAAGTTGAAATAACGGTTTAACCGATTCAACAACGCAATTGAGTAGGTGCCACTCTAGTCTACATTTAAAGGTACCAATTACTTAAAAGCTAAGAAGGCAAAAATTTACATTAAGAGTTTATAACATTAAAAAGGTTGGAAATAAGTATTTCAACTATATATAAATACATATCTAACTAATCCTTGAAATAAATAACGACGATTAAGCTATAAGAAACTCTTGTCAATTAAACTGCTCCATTCCAACAATTTTAAATATACAAACCAAACAGATCATTTGAAAGAAAGAAAGAAAAATTCAAGAGTGATGGACTATGATGGTTCACTTGCGGATTTTGAGTGTTAATTTTTTTCTAAATGATTTAAGCTTAAAATCAATTTCTCTCAAATGAATATCTTCTATAATATATATTTTTAAGTGATGAAAAAAAATCGAGTTTATACAGAATTACAATTATATAAAAGGCAAAGGCATGCTAATATTTCATATTTTGGGCTAAAGAGATGGAGAAGCGACTCACACAAGAATCTCCTTCTTCTTCTTCTTTTTTTTTAAATCAGTTTGAATATAATATTTTCTTATATATGGGACAAAAACTGATGATGTTAATTTATTTATAATTTAAACGCAATTGAAAAATCCATTAGTCTTATCCAGCATGAATTTTTATCAGAAACCCGCCAAAAATATAATGAACAGAGACAAATTACAGATTAAGTAAACTAATCACTTAACAGCCGTTTGATTGAATTATTTAAACCACACATCATGTCACAACTGAGGGACCCAGCACTTATCGGACGGACGGTAATCCGCCGTCAAAAAGGTGGGGTCCATGTCCAACAGTACTCTTCTGTCCGTTGGATCCTTATTCTTTTTTTTTTGACAAAACCGCGTTGACCGACGACCTCTTTAACTTATTTAATAAACCTACACTAATCCATCGTATAACCCGTACACTAAACCGCACCGGATCCTAGCTACGTAGTACTATACCGGAACAAAAAGGAAAACCTGTCAGCATCCGCCCCGCGCGTGCATTTCAGTTCCCTCAAAACAGATTCCGTTAACCGCAGCAAACACACTTTTAAGTAACGTAATAATAAAAAATAAAAAGGGTCATCTTCTTCGACAGCAATAGCCACGTGGCATTATCAGAGCTCTATCCCTTTTCCGACCAATCTCGCCACCTGGCATTATTATGATCTTTTTTTCCATCATATACATTGCCTAGTTCGTTGTTTTCTTTGTTTTTCACCGCGAAATCGCTGCCACGGCGGCTGGAAGCGGCGGAACGGCGGAGATCTCCGGTAGGAGAATATGGGCGCCGTCCAAATGGTGGTCATCACGGTAATTAAGAAATCGGTCGACGGCGAGTGCGCTAGGGCGAGCCACCGTGTTCTCCCAAGCCTCCTCGGCTTCTTCTCCTCGCCGGAGAAAAACCTCCGTCGCGTCGACACGGTGCATATTCCATTTCCACTGCTTGTAAAGTCTCTGAATCTTTTGCAGTTGACGACACGCAAGCAAACAGTTGTTCTCCTTGATTTTATTGATCGCCGTCTCAAGAAGCTTCTCCGTCGTCTCAGCCGGATAATTACGGAGCTCCGCTCGGAGGAATTCGTCGAGCTCCGGAACTCCGATTGCACGACGAATTCCGGCGGAGTAATCCGAAGATGAGGGATCGAAGATGCGGCGAACCTCGTCGACGAGTCCCGACTCAACCATCTTATCGACTCGCTCCGAGACAAACGAGTGTAAAACCGGTCTAGAGACATCGACCCACAAGAAGCAACAGTTGTACCTTAACCGGAAGTCAACGCAGTTGTTGACCAAAGCCTCGATGTAAGAATTGGAACCACCCGCTATGATCGGGACACGGTCTCTCTCGACGATCGATTCAACGGCTCTGATTGCTTCACGCTGGAAATCCTCCGCCGTGAAATCCTGGTAGGTGTTTTCGACGGTGCCGAGGAGGTGGTGAGGTACACCGAGGCTTTCCTCCGGAGTGACTTTGTTGGTCACGATGTCGAGACCTTTGTACACTTGGATCTTGTCGGAGTTTACGATCTCGGCCGGAAAACGAGTGGCAAGATCGATGGCGAGACGGGATTTGCCGGTTCCGGTGGCTCCCATAACGAAAACAACCTTGTCTTTTCGCCGGAAAAAGGGAACGTCGACCATGTTCAAACCGGGGGATATCTCTTGGAAGTTCAACAATGGCTGAATCACTTGTCTTAGAGCCATCATGCATGGCTTCATTCTTATAAAAATTCCTTTAAAACTTCTCTCCTGCTGGATTAATTATTATAATTAATATTTTTAAGACAGATCTAATTAAAAGCATAATAATAACATGCAATAGATTCATTTGAGGTCAAAGAGAGAGAGAGAGACGTTCCCTGATAATACTAACCTTAGAGTGGCTTGTTTCCCGGAGCACTGTCTCTTCCCTGTCAATCGATATAAACAAAAAAAATTGCTTTCTTCAATTATCAATCAACCTCTAAAAAAAGGAAAATGCGAGGAGGAGACAAGCTTCAAGATTCTAAGCTTGTGATAGTAGTAACATATGCTCTCAACGAAGAAGCTATCTATCTTCTTGCTCACAAGTCACAACGAGCATATGTTGTGGAGGAAAGATCGGGACTTGGAATTTATAGCTGCGTGGAGGTCGTGTTAAAGCGACATGCTGTTCATTTTGTTTATAGTACTGTATATTGTAAGGACACTTGTGCCATGACACGTGTCTAATAATGATAGAGTTATCATCACATCTTCACTAAGTGAGAATCTTCACTTTAAACCTATTTTATATTATGAGTAAAAACATGGAGTAATGAATATAACTATTCCACAATTGTAGTAATTTCTTTCTTATTTTATGTTGGAATTGGAAATAGAATAGAGATTCCAGAAGTTTTTACTTTAAACTGAAATTTGGAGTGGAAAATAGAATACATTTGAAAATGTTCTATTGCTATTAAGAATAATTAATAAAGTACAGTATGTTTAGCCATATACATTTGATTAAAAAAATCTATCTATTCTTAAAAAAAACTCACAAAAACATTT
Organism: Schrenkiella parvula; assembly: GCA_000218505.1. Classification (NCBI taxonomy): domain Eukaryota; kingdom Viridiplantae; phylum Streptophyta; class Magnoliopsida; order Brassicales; family Brassicaceae; genus Schrenkiella; species Schrenkiella parvula. The sequence continues at coordinate 5,603 of AFAN01000072.1, read as the reverse complement.
TTTACCTTTTAATCATTTTCTAATCAGATTTAGTACAATATTATTATCTCGTATGGTAATGTCACATAGTATGTCTATAATTTCATTATTTTTCAGTAAGCCAAGAGTTTTCTGGCTCATCTCTAAATTTTGGTCATTGATTAAATTCAATATTTTTATGCTTCAAAACTTTATTTTTGCTTTATAAAAAATGATTAATACAGAATTTTAATCCTAATATTTTTTTATTTAGTAGAAAGAATAAGTTAACGTATTAATAAAATTTTAACTATTTTTTACTATTTTTTTAATATATGTAAATAAGTTGTAAAGTGGCTGTTTTGTGAAAAGTGGTTACTAATACAATTCATGTCGTTGTTAATTGTTATAGTTTGTGTCAAAATTCACGAATTGGTTTAGCTGCGTAATTTGTTTACTATATATGATATCTGTAGTTTTTTTCTGTAGTAAATTATTGTAACATACCTCATATATCCAATCAAAGAAAATTAATAATGTTCTAACCTGTTCATCTTGAACGGAATCTTGTGGTTAGATTGGATGTTATATTTCATGTGAACATAGGCTCCAATACCATATAAAGATTTTATAACTTTTCATCTTATAACTAACTGATAATAGATAAACTCTTCTATCTTTTGTATTAGATGATGCTCCCTTATTAAAAATGATACGTTAGGAAAATTATTAGCGATGGATGGTATGAATCCATTAACTGTTATTCATATTTTTGTGAAGTAGAAACATATATAAGAAAGAGGTCTAATACCCTCGCATGTTTTATCGAACCTTATCATTATACAAATATAGAAAACTGATATAATAGTTAGTGGAATCAACAAAGACTATATCGGTGATGCGATTTCTGAGCTGAATAAATTATGGGCTCAAAGCTTTTTTAATTTTTAATTTTGGCTTTCGGTTTTTAGCATTTTGCTCTTTGGCTTAAATATTCCCTAACACTATTTTGTTGTTTTGTTATTGCCACTAACTCTTCTTAATTAAAATGTTCAAACGATATGGGTGTTTACTGTTTGAGGAAGCAAAATATGTAAAATTGATGATGAAAAATCACATCTATAGCCTTCCAAATCTAGTATGAATTTTTTTTATATACTGGGAAAGTAATATTAGTAAGTGATGCTATACAATATTTTCTTTATAAAATATGATGCTATACCTAAAATAATAATAACTTTATTTTAAAAATTATTTAATTGAAAGATGTGTTTGTTAGAAAACTGAAAATGACCCAAAAATAAATCAAATTGTCAAGATTTTTTTTGCAATTTAGTTCATATATTTTCTACAATAAGGTTTCAGAAATAAAACCAAATCAACTATGTATTGGAAAAAAGATCACCAACATTCGAATTCTAAAATATTAGTGTACATCTATCTTGATAAGAGAAATTAATCATATAAAACTTTTAACTCGCATGTGTGAGAGTCCCTATCATTAGACAAACATAGATTATATGATGAATTCAAGTCGGTGGTTGGACTAAATTTATATTGATAGGACGTTTAGTGAATGGAATAAATTAAGATATCATATTGGTTTAACCTCTGACGATAAAATTGATGATGTATCATGTCGTTCAGTTCTAAAAATATAATATTTATCGAATTTAAAAAAATTATAACTATATGCACGCTTGTTCTATAAAAAAATTGTCAAACAAAATATTATTGAATTTTCTATGGCTTCAAAGACCAACCAAAAGCCTCTAAGGTCGGACTTTGAGATTTGATAGGCCATTGACCACGTCGAGTTTTTTTTATTCTCCGAACAAGTCCCTCACGTGGGTCACCACTATAGAGAATATGGAAAGTAACATACAACAAAATTAATAAGTAAAATATTAATGGTTGGTGTATAAATACAGTAAAACTTCGACAAATTTGTATATATATATATTCATAGGTTAGAGCAATGAAAGTATATATTGAACAAAATAGTCTATGACATGTATGGTCGAAATAGGGTTGACGTAAGGTTGAGATAGACTTTTAATGAATTTAAATTGGTTGACCAGAAAAAAAATTAAACTGACCCAAATTATATCATTCCAAACAGAAGTGGGGCTGGTTAGGGAAAATGATATTATATAGTTTTTTTTGTCGAGATATTATATAGCGTTTATTTATCGATTATTGTATATCTATTATTTGATTTTGGTGGTGTAGTTGCAAAATAAAGTATTAAAAATACGAAATGGGCATAGTCAACTTAAGGTAAGACATTGTTAATGGATTCCTCCATGCATAATAAAAAAATGAGTTAAATGTATTTTTATCAATTTAAATTTATATTGGCTAAAAAGGAAAAAAAATATTGGCCATAACTTGTAATCTTTATGTTAATTTATTTAAAATTAAATTATTTTATTGTTGTGGGTTTATGTATAATCGTCCATCATGGCAATTGGCATCATATAAAAAGTAGCAATCACGAGGTGACAACAATTTAAGGGATCAATTTATTTTCAACAAAGCTACAAGAAATGGAATTTAATTTGCTTTTCTTAGAAAACAAAATTGTTCGATGCCTTAATAACTCACTAATAAGATCGATTGATATTACAAGACAGTAGATATAAAAAGTTATTAATAGTATTGAAAATGAGTTGCTAATGTTGTATCATAAAAAGGGACTTTTAAAACTATAAGTAGTATCTAAAACATTAGTGATATTAAAAGATCGTATTTCAACATTCGTTTTGGTTGGCTTAACCAATGAATTGAAACTAGCTAAACACCCAATTAGTACTAGTTAATTTTTGATACTATTTTAATTAATTATTTAACATTCATAGTTACACTCCTCGATTGACCAATCGTACAGTTTATTTGACTAATAAAACGTTACTACACATGTTAATTAGGTTACTTATTCTCCGTAATAGAATGCGTCCGTACACTCGTTAAAAAGAAGCATAGATTTGACATAGATAGTCTTTTTATTCTCTGGGAATTTTCTTTTTTTGTTCTTTAGTTTTTCTTCTTTGGTAGGGGCCAATACCGAGGACTTACCACAACTCATTATTATCATAGAAATAAAAATTAAATTTGATTCGGTTCGGCAATAGTAATATTACAACTATCAAAATTTTATAGAAAAAAAGAAGAAATATATTAAAATTATTAAATTAGAATGCCCTTTTAAAAATTAAAAATGTTATCATGGTCCAAAGTGGAGATAGGGTTTCTCAATATTTTATAAACATTCTTTGGCACCCATTTGGGCCTATAAAGGCATCAGAATAAATACACATACAAGCAGGCAAATAAATTAATAAATAGATCATGAACAGAATGAACATAATTTTAATCGTAAGATATTGCTGAAGAAACTCAATTAGAACTCTTTGGGGACATAAAAATGAAAAATTACATTAAGAACAAAAATAGATACATGTATCAAAAAATCGTAGAATGCTTAGGTTGTAATTCTAGTTTGCTGTCTAAAAAACCTGATTAACTTTTAGACTACTAAAAGATAATTTTTTGGGGTATGTATGCATAACACGAAATAAGCCTGTATTTCTAGGAAAATCTTAAGTTTACCGAAAAATATATCAAATAACATATGAACACGTCATTAATTATAAAACATGAATCAAAATTTTTTATATTAAAGAAAAAATTACATTTTAAAAAGACAATGTGGTTACAATTTAAAAAAAAGTTCCAAATTAATTTAAAACAAACAATAAAATCAGACTGATTTTATCTAGCCAAACCCTATAGAGCTCCTGTCATAAAAATGAAAGTTAGAAGAGTCAGAATTTAGCCAAAACTAGCCAGCTTAGCGACAGAGCTTGCAGGTGCCGGATGCGTCGCACGAATGTGCAAGAAGTTTTGTTCCATAGCTATGGAGCTTCACAATCTCACGTTTTTAAAAGCCATTAGTATTTACATTTAAAAACGTTACGTAGGGAGATGGAGATTGTGATGTTTTGATTAAAAAATTAGAATCATTAGATGAATTTGGAACATAAAATAGAGTTTTTCTACTTGTGTGGTCATTTGCAAATGATTAATCGACCACACAATTGCATTCAGAATCATTCTATCTCTATCTCTCTCACTCCTTCACTTTTGTAAAAAATGAATTACATCCATTGTTTTGGATTTGATAGAGTATTCGATAATTGATATAATATATGGAAAGAAATACATTATGGACACAGTTAGATTCGGACGCAGGTAGCATTTATCTTCACTCCTATTCGTGTTTCAATGTTTTCATATTATTAAGAACAGTTGCACAGATTTGTCCTAAGGCTTTTATTTTTATTTTGAAACATGCAAAATAACCAACCATGGATCCAGCTTTGTCCATTTATCTTTTTATCACCGGGGACGTTTGAAATGGTAAAACATTTTTTTTAAATCAATATTAACTTTATAACAATACCATTGTAAGAATATTGTTATAGATTAATAATAAAAACAGAATTTCTTGTGCCATTAACTATTCGATTAAGCAAGAGTTATTAAAAACTAATAGTCCACTAGTGGATTTATAATATTGCGGGAGTTTCTGTTTGCTCACAGCCCTTGTAATGAAATCTGAATCAGACACTTCGTTTTGTCGGATGGATTTGGCTTTGTGTTTATAAGTCAGTAATCACAATACTTTAAAAAAATCGAAGAAAATAACAATGTAGCTAAAGTCACTAGCTAGTCGATAATTAATTAGTCGTCATTATCATTTTTTTTTGCGTCAATGAAAATCTTTGGTTTCTATGTTGTCATCTTGGAAATCTCCTTCACGTGTTAATTATTATGAAGCATATGCATATATAGTAGAAGTATAATGAATGTTAAAAAGATGAAGGGAAACAATGTTCATTTCGTTATTTGGTTCGGTTCATATTTTTTAGATTGTAGGGTTAAAATATATGTTTTATTCGGAATTCAAATATAATTTAGTTTTGTTCTTGTTTTCGGGTTTTGGATTTTATAATTTCTCAAAGTAATCTTCATTCGGGATTAAATAATATTTGTGATTCAATTTTTGGTACAATTATCGTTTTAAAAAAGAAATTAATTGATTCGAATTCAAGAATTTTGATTTGGGTTCGGTTCAAAAAATTTGCCAGCCTTAGGGCAAAACATGTTGGAGGTGCTTTTTATATAAAGTATAAACACTAAATATCTGTCGGAAGATGGGCCTAGTTGGCTGTTAAAACTTGACATGTTTTTTATTGGGCTTTTTATAACATCGTCTTTTGTTGGGCTTTACAAAAGGAATTATTCATTGTAATTATTGGGAGGTGATTGAATTGGGGAATGCAATTTATTTTAATGTAATTGTAATTGAAAGTATTTTAATAGATATTAGTTGAATTTTCTAATATACAATAAATTTTAATGGAAATGCTTGTAATCTATTTTGATTAATTAGTATGGATTTTGATGGAACTCTTTGTAGTTATAAGTTTAAAGGAAAAAATTGAAAACAATTATCATAAAATATTTTTAGCAAAATAAAAATATTAAAACTAAAATTCTAAGTTAAAATTTTTATTATCATCTCTAATTTACACTACTAACTAGTTGCATCTTTTCACATCTCTTCAGCCATTGCTTTT